>CM034151.1:101756631-101829455 GCA_019776745.2 Taxus chinensis
CACTCCCTGTCTGTTGTTGAAGGATTGTGCAACAAACCATCATGATTCGTTGTTCACAGCGCGACAGGGATTCCTCTGGAAAAGTGCAGGGCACTGCCCTCATTAGCTTGTCCATCCAGGGACTTCTTGTAACTTTTTGAGTTCTAACCCAGAACTCAATCCATGTCAATGTGCCCCAAATTCGAGTCCCGGACATCCATACTGCCACTCAGCCTGTGATTCGGGCATCCTGACCCTTTGATATTTATACTTCATCTCTTCTTCTGTCAGCTTAGCCTTTCCTCTTGGTTTGGTGGGCTTCTTTCCTAACGTAGACATGTGTCTTTTCGAGCTCAGCTGCTGATCTGCACGAAGAAGAAGTGAGACCCAATCCAGGAAGGTTGAATTAGTCATTTGATTTTCCATTGGAATGCTAGCAGAAGAAAGAGTTAGAGATTTAAAGGCTCAGGGCGCAGGGTGCATGAAAAATGCATGTTGCAGAGGTCAAACTGGCGCCAAAGGCGCATGGCGCATGGAGGAAGCAGGTTGCATTTTATAGAAGGGCGCATAGGAAATGTGTGTTACATCGGGATTTGGTGCGCCCTTTGGCGCATGAAAACATTATGTAATATGGAGAGAAGGTGCGCCAAAGGTTTTAAGGAGGCGCGGGATTTAAACTTGCAGCATGATGGAAAGGTGCGCCCTTGGCGCGGGTTTTGGTCATGTAGCATGGCAGGTAGATGCGCCAAAGGGGCGCAACTGCTTTTAACGTTGCAGGACGCGCCGGTGCGCCACAGAACTGAAACTCATTTGCTCAACTCTTTTCGCTCTTTTCTTCCATTTCAAAGGTCACTTGGACACGTATAAGGTTTTTTAGACAAAGATTTCCAGCTCAAGCTTTTAAAACGACACCCTATACCAGTAGATCCGGATAGAGAGGAGGGAAGGGAGGAGGAAGAAAAAACGGAAACCAGACAGCTCAGGGGGGGAAGCCAGCTCTACAAACTCACATTTGAAATGGCCCAGCAAACTTAAAAAAGAATCAGACCATGCAAGCACTAAAAACCAGACCAAGAATGCTCAAAGACCCGAAAGCACAAAATAGAGAAGAGGAAGAACCTCTTACCTTGAATAAATAGCAAAAGGTGGAGAGCGGGTCCACAAGACGATGAAAATGATGGAGCAGAGACTGACAGGCCCAGAAATATCACGTGCTTTGCAAAAGAATGAAAATGACATTGGCGTGCACGGATATTTATAGGAAAAACCAATCATCAATGCGCCAACCACTATTTTGAATGGCGCATGAGATTTGTTGTCGACAGGAAAAAGCGTGCGCCCTTTGGCGCACCGTATGCATTGTCGACACGAGGTTATGTGCGCCCTTTGGCGCACCAAAACTTGGTGTAACAGATAGATTACGTGCGCCCTTTGGCGCACCAAAAACTGACTCAACATCCTTTGGCGCACCGGAAGGAGTGCTAACATGGGAAACCATGCGCCAAAGGCTTTTAAAGGGGGCGCATCAAAATATGGTGTTTACAAGGAAAATCCATGCGCCCAACCAAAAAAGGCTCAAAAAGACTAAGTTCGAAAACAAGATTTCCCGGGAAGGGATTTTGCAACGCTTCGAACGCAAAGGATCCCTAACGAGGGATCGAAACAAAATTTTTGGTATGGTTATCAGTAAAATTGCCCTTGTCAATTTTACGGGATAACATATCTATACAAATCAACATTCACAGTGGTTCATTGGAGGCCTGATCACACCTTTTAGGAATGCTCTCTCACATAAGACTTATACAGACCCACGTAAGGCGCTTGAAGTAGCTTTGTGCCCTGAGGTTGTTAGGAGCATAGACACTGGAGTGAGCCCATTCTTGGAAGCTCAGATTTCAGCAATGGCAAAACAGTTGGAGAAACTATCAGCCAATATGGAACATGAGACATGCACTGGAATTTGGTGCACAGATTATGACATAGAGGGGTATACTAAGGATATTTGTCCTCACAGATAAGTGTGTTCCTTGTTGTTGGATTGTGAGATATGTCATTTAGACCATGATGTAAGCCACTGGCCATTATTGTAATGCACGATAAGGAAGAAATTTTCCTAATATTGTAAACTTTTCTGGTCCACAACTCACAATACTGAAGATTAGAGGTTGATTGATTAGATCCATGATGTCATTGATATTGGTGTACAACAAACTAGAGTTGTGAATAACTCTAAGGATAAAATTGAGTAACATGATCATGATCACACTCAAGGGCGCTATGATAATAATGAATGGCACTTTGAGGGAGGCCGTGGTATAGGTCAAGGATACCATGGTAGATTTAGAGGTTGGGGCCACAGTGATGGATGAGGTGATCTCCCTCGTGGAACATTTTATACATGCGGTTCTCCTGACCATTACAGACACGAGTGTCCTCAAAACGTTACTTGTTATTTTTGCGGAAAGAATCATAACTATAAAGAGTGTCTAGATTTATATGAACATCTGAGAAAGAAGCAAAAATAGGAGAACAAGGGCACAGGGATGGTTAGAATATAGTGCGGGGTATAAAACTAATGGATGTCAAAGTTAGCACTGGATTCTGAGGTGGTACCTATGAAGATTACAACACGCGTTGTGGTTGCGTTCACTAGAGAAATGTTACAATAGAAGCCTACCATTACTAAGGAGGATGTTTTACATATAAAATATCAAGACCCTATACATTAGAAGGAGGTTTATCAGGAAACCATGGAGGTACTCAGAAATCTATAGGATGTAGTATAGTGTTTAAAGGAACAGTCACGAAAGTTAAAACAGAAGAAGGAAGTTGAGACTTTCCATTCAGATGTTGATGATCTGAAGGAAGTATACAATAGGAGAACATCATTATGTTACTAGGGAATTGGTTAAAAGGAAACACTCTGCACATTGGTATTGAGAACAGATGGCATATTTTGCATGTTAATCCCCCTCCTCATAGTTTGGATTATGTCAAGGAGATTACTCTTAATGTTGTTTTGGATGGATGGCTTTTGAGTAATATTTTGATTGACATGGGTGTGGAAGTGAATGTTCTTACTTTAGATGCATGGTTTCAGATGGGAAGACCTCCATTATAGCCATCTTCCAATGTACTAAAATTGGAATAAGGCCACGCCAATTGGAGTATTAAAGGATGCATCCATTACTATACAGAAGGCAAAGTTCACTGGGGACTTTGAGGTCTTAGCGCTTGTAGAAGCAGATAACTTCCTAGCTCTGGTTGCGCACCTTTGGTGCTATGTAAATAATGTTGATCTATGGTTCAATAAGGGATATGTCTATCCTAAGAACAAGGAAGAATGATTTATTATCCCTTTGACATATGGGAAATCTACACGTTATTTTGAGGCCTTAAGTGAAGAAGATCTAAATAGAATTTATGTGCACACCATTCGAGATCCAGAAGCACTTGAGCCATCTAAGGAAGGAATTTTCTAGTGGGATGATGCATAGTACATCAGTGATACTACAAGTATTATCTATGAAAATTGGGCACATGACATCTATGAGATGGTTTGGTGCGAGGTAAGAAGCACAAATGCATGCGTAAGAAGGTTGCGCTATGTTAGGTGGTTAGGCAACAACCTTGAACCCCGTTACACTGGTGAAGGAAACCCTGAGGTATTCCTACAAGCCATGGAAGTATAGTGGAAGGATCAAGTGGACAGAAGGAACATATTAGTTTATACCTTTACCTGGGATAGCGGCGTGCTAGTGGATGGTTCATAGGGATAATCTCATAGAATGGAGAGAGGTGAGAATTTCCCTATCAACAAGGTTTCTTAGAAGTAATGCACCTACTCAAATATGTGAATATCATGGTAATGATCCTATTCAGCACCACGTTCAGTAGTGTGAGAGACTCTAGACATAGGGGTAGGAAGCTTTATCACCTTCGTTGTGGGTGCACAAACTTTATTTCACCTTGCGAGGCTACGTGTGTGCATGGTATGTTTATGTGGAATTGAATAGAGAGGATGGAAATTGGAAAGATTTTACTGTCTGTATGATCCAGATGTTTGACTACTCCTCTACTAAACCCCTGGTGAAAGAGGCATTACAGGTTATGAAGCACTTAACTATGGGAGATAGTGAAAAGGCTGAAGAAATAATTCGGGAGTTATTTGGTGAGTCAGACTTAGAAGTTTGTTTTGATGAAGTAGATTAGATAGATGAATAAATTCTTGATCGTGCTTCCCTAGAGAAGGATAAAGGAAATATAGTCTACATGGTGGATGATGAAGACGTGGAAAATTTAGACATATATTATTCAGAGGGTACATGCGAGGTCTTAGACAGTGTGGATGAGAATTCACACACCTACCATGAACCATGAAGACAAATAAAGTGAACATTGGAATGGATGTTGAACCTAAGGAGCCCATAATTAGATATTACTGGTCTGACTCTTAAGTGGCTAAGATAATTGAGTTGCTACGCAATTTCCAGGACTTTTTTCATAGGGGCTACCATGATTTGAAAGGAGTGCATGAATCTTTGGGTGAGATAAAAATTAAGTTAGAGGAAGGTGTGCACCCTGTTAGGAAGAGACCTTACAAGATGAACCCTAACTTGTGTATAAAAGTTAATAAGAAATTGACAAGATGTTGAACTATGGCATCATTGAGCCCATAGAGGAATCAGAGTGGGTTAGCCCTATGGTAATTAGCATAAAGAAAGATGGAAGAATCAGGATTTGTGTGGGCTACATGGAGTTGAATGTTGCATGTGTAATTGATCCTTTCCCTGCACCATTCATTGAAGAAATATTGGAAGGTGTTGATGGGCATGAAATTTATTCTTTTACAGATGGATTTTATGGGTATCATCAAGTAATGATTGCTAAAGAATATCAAGAGAAGACAAATTTCACCACTGAATGGGGAATTTTTGCATACACAATGATGCCCTTTGGATTGAAGAACATGCCTACAGTATTTTTGTGGATTGTTGTTCAAGCATCCTAGGATTTTTTTCATAAATTCTTGTAGGATTACTTGGATGATTGGACTATATTTTTCAAGGATCATTATGACAATTTGAGGTTAATGTTTGAGAGGTGCAGATAATTAAGTATCTATTTAAATATTAGGAAGTGTTTATTTGCCACACCTTTTGGAACTCTGCTAGGGCATATCATCTATAAGGTTTATTTATTAGTAGATCTAGTTAAGGTTGTAGTCATATTAGGCTTGGAGGAGCCTACTAGTCAAAGTGAGGTGCGTGGATTCTTGGGCCACACAGGGTATTACAAGAAATTTATCAAAGGAGATGTGAAGATAGCACCACCCTTGGAGGAGTTATTAAATGGTAAAGGAAAGTTTTATTGGGCAAGACCGTAGCAACGTGCATTTGAAGCACTGAAGGAAAGGCTTACTACTGCACCTATTCTACATTTTCCTTCATGGAATATACCTTTTCACGTACATGTGGACACCTCTAACATGGATAATTACATAGTTCTAGCTCAACCTAGAGAAGGTATTGCAAATCATCCTATTTTCTTTTCTAGTAAAAAATTAACTCCTGCAAAATAGAATTATACAACTATGGAGCTCGAGGCTTTGTCAATGATCTACGCGTTGCATAAGTTCCAAGAGTACTTGCTACCAACACATTTTTTTCTATAAATATCACGTGGCATTGAAATACTTGGTAAATAAGCCTGTCTTACAGGGGCGCATATGCTGATGGGTTATCTTATTCCAGGAGTTTGACTTTACAGTGGTGGTAAAGCCAAGTAAAATCAATTCTAGTCTAGATCATTTGTCAAGGATTCAATCAAGAAAGGACATGAAGAGTATTGAAGATAAAATTTTGAATGCACAGTTATACAGGTTAAATTGTGTGCCATTGGAATTAGAGGATATTGTTGTCTTTTTACGAACAGGTATGATTCCCAAAGGAATGAAGGCCTTAGAAAAGAAACAACTTGTAATTTACATCACACCTTTCATGTTGATCAGTGGTGACTTATAAAAACTAGGCTTAGATGAATTCTTACATCGGTGTGTACTAGAGCATGATCAAATGACAATAACGGACAAGGCTCATGACAGTATCGTAGGTGGACACTACGCTGGGGATGCCAACACGTGTAAGATCCTACTAGCTGGTTTATGGTGGGAGAGCTTGTACAAGGATTGCAAAGAATACTACAAGGTGTGTGATCATTTTCAACACCTTAGAAAACCCAGACAGAGAGATGAAATTCCTTTAAGGCCGATTACTAGTGCATAACCTTTTGAGAAATGGGAAATTGACTTTTTGGGTCCTATTTCCATATCCGTGCTAAAAACTAGATCATGCTACATCATCACTTGTACAGATTATATTACAAGGTGGGCAGAAGCAGCACCTATAAAGGATTATATAGTGGCTACTGCAGAAAGGTTCTTATGGGAAAATATTCTTACTAGGTATGGATTTCCTTTAAGTTTGACAAGTGATATAGGCACCCATTTCCTTAAAGAGACCATCAAGATATTATTGGATGAATTTATGGTTACACACAATAAAACAACACCTTATCACCCTTAAGAAAATGGGACTGTTGAGGCTTTCAATAAGATATTGAGCCAAACATTGACAAAAAATTGTGATGTTGGAAGGACTGGGTGGATAAAGTTTTTGTTGTGCTCTGGGCATATAGAACAACCTACAAACAGTTGAATAAGGCAACACCCTTTCAGTTGGTGTTTGGCACAGAGACAATTCTACCCATGGAATTCATGTTACCTTATTTTTGAATTGCATACGCAGGTTGTCTGGCTGATGAGAAAGCATTAGAATAATGAATTGACAAGTTGATTCAATTGGATGAGAGGTGCACCATAGCATGGTGGAGTCAGAAGAAATAAAAATCTAGGCAGAAGGCATGCCACGACAGGCACATCAGGGACAAAAAACTTGAGGTTGGGCAGATGGCGCTTCTTTATTATTCAAATTTTATGTGCCACCTAGGCAAGCTTAAGGTGCATTGGTTGGGACCATATGTTATCACTCATATACTTGACTCAGGCACTTGATGGAACATGGTTTCCCAGTTACTTCATCGGGAGTAGGTTGAAGCCCTACTATAAATAAGCCTTATTGGTGTTTGTAATAAGGCAATATTGACATCTAGATTAGATTTCCCTTAATTTTTTTTCCTTTAGATGTGTTTCCTTCTTCATTGTTATGCTTTGTCAATTTCATTCCTTGTTTTGTGTAATAAGTACACTTGTGCACCAGAAGTTGATTGCAATCAAAAGTGTTTTCATGCGCAAAGCACTGCACATACCCTTAGTGTGGGGTGGTTGTCATCTAAAATTGTTTATGCATAAGGAAATATTTTTGCAGATGGTATGGAAAGGTGTAGCTAGAAAGAAAATTTCTCCTAATGAAGACCTTAGGTTAGAAAAAAAATGAACGCATAGTCTAACGCGAGGTAAGTTGCAGCCTCAAAAACTACTCAGAGGAAGGCATAGTGGTAAAGTACTTCACCGCATGGGAGAGTGCAAAAAGAGGTCTATAGCCAAGAGGTAGAAAGGCATGCTAGAAGGTTATGAATGTGGCGTGTAGATGTACTACACAGAAAATTTGGTAAATGGTGAGTTAATGTTAGGATTAGTGGTAGGTGGAGGAGCAATAAATGTGATTAAATGTGATAATTTTTTTGAAATCTATATAAGGATGAGATACGGGTTCAATTTTACCTTTGTGGTTATGATTATTTGAGTGAGATATTTGCAAATGAGCCAAATGAGATGCATTGAAGTGCAGAGAGATGAGAAACCAGGTGAGGATAACAAAAGTGTGCATAAAATTGGCTTGTGTTCCCATTAGAGAAGGGTTTGAGCGAAGCAAAGGCATACAGAAAGGAGAAATAAAGTGTCATTGTTAGATAAGAAGCTAGGGCATATGTTTTCAACCTAGGGCATATGATTTTGGATTGTATAGCTTAACAGAAGTAAAAAGACATTATTTTCTTACTATGGCACCAAGGAGAGCACGTAGAGTAGGGACAAAGGGGAAGAAGAAGGTAGAGACCAAAGTCGAGATAGAGGATACCCTTGAAAGAAATTTTTCTGAGATGTAGTATCCAGAAGAAGTATTCATGGGACGGGATTTGGATTCTCATATCCACCAGAGAAAAGTGAGTGTTTATAATCATCGAACAACTGATAACAAGGAGGAGTTAGACGCATTACTGAACAGGAAGACCAATAAATGAACAGTTGATAATATGCATGTCTACAATGATGTTGGAGAGAATTTGTTGAAGAAGGTAGGGGTCTACCACTTGTATGAACTCCCTTATTTTGGAAAACCTGAAAAACTCTACCGATGGCTCATGATCAGAGTCCATGAGGACTTCTGTTATTTTGTTGGGTGTCGGATGAGGATCACAACACCCTTAATTGCTAGCCTGATGGGATTAAAGGGTACAAGTACATAAATCAGTAGTGATTTAATTGATAAGGTAGCTATTTTGGCCACTAGAGAGGAGTTGGTTTATTCAAAGGGTCCGCACAGCATGGATGTCTATAAACTAAGGAAGTATCATGTTATGTAGGTGACCACACATCTGCTTACAAAATTGAATAACTAGCAAATATGGTCTTAAGTGAACACCATGTGGCTCCACATCTCTAAGAGGATGTCGTAGTGAGATATATATAATCGGGAAGGATACATATTTGATATAATAATTGAGGAGGCACGCAAAGGTGAGAAAATAAGATTTGGCGCTATTTTATTATCTCTTGTATTTGTTGAAATTGGAGTGCCTGATGGGCCAAAGAATAAGATTTAGGAGTATCTTGCAAAGAAGAATTCTCTTGTAGAAAGGTTTGAGAAATATTTATGTGAAGGATCTATGAGTGGCCCGTTCAAGAAAAGGGTGGAGATGTGGTATGACCAACTTCGCATGGCATTCGAAGAGGAATGGAGAATTCCTACGGAGCTAGCCTCAGTGGTAAGCAATTCGGTATAGTTTGTTGTGTACCAATACTTTTGCATTGCATGCTTTGTGATGAAAGATGGGAAATGGATTCCCTAGTGTAAACTACCATACGCCTTCACATCATGTTTCTTCCAGGCTGTAGTTCACAGGTTTTCAGACACACGTCAGTGGATATACAATGCATATAAGGTTGATTGTGACTACCATAACCTAGGAAAGACCTACACTTACTTGAGTAAGTCTTCTCACATTGAAAGGTTCATCTCAAATGATATAACCATGAGGCCGTGATAATTTACATTCAACTTAATCCTAGGCTGGAAAATGGCAAGTATGTGGATAATGAATTCATGTTACCAGGCCCACCTAAGGGGAAGCATATAATTAGAAATTTGGCAGCTGAGAAGCCTACCTCAGCCCTAGAAGAAGAAGAGTAAGAAAACCTACATAAGGATAGTGGTGGTTTAGTGTGCAAGGGTTAAAGACAACCCACAGATAAAAAGAAAAGTGAGTGCGAGTTTACTCCTCCATAGAAGCAAGAAGAGGAATAAGTATTAGAAATAGATGTGCCAGACTTGCACTCAGACCCAGTCAATGAGGAGCACCAATTCAAAAGGGTGTTCAGAAGAAGTAGAACTCAGGGCGTAGGACTATCACAACCTTTGCGAAGGTCACCTCAACTATCCCCTCAGAAGGAAGCGTCTGAGAATAAGAGTAGAAGGAAGCTAAAGCTCTAGGATGATGAGGAGGATGTGTCCAAGGATATCATGCTAGGAACCCTAGTGAAACCTGAGGATATAAATAATCCTCACGATGAGGAGATGAATAATGATGAGGAGGGTTTAAATGAAACAGTAACAGAATTAGGTGATCTATCTAGTATGCACCACACCACCTAGGAAGGTGAGGGACCAACTCCAAACTCTAGTGCCTAGGATCTTAAGGGTCAAAAATCAAAGGAGGGGAAGGCAAGAGAAGAATACGTGGCTCCTACTATGGGGTATGTGGACAACCCAAAAAAAATTATACGTGCCCAATTTCAGAGCACCATAGAGCTAAAAAACTTATATGGATGGGAGTTGATGGATCCAGAGATGGCCACTGCACACACTAAAAGTAATTTTCCTGGTCCATGCAAACACATATGGATGAACCAGATTTTGATGTATGCGAGGAATCATGTGTTTCACACAGAATGAAGAAGGCAGCACAAAACAAACACATGACTGTCAAACCTCCTATTATGTCTGATGAACAAGTGGGTAATGCCTTAGTCAAGGTATCTATTGAGGTTGTATGTAGGAATGTGGATAAAGTGGAAACAATTAGAGCGTTATTGGAAGAAACTAAGAATAAGACTACACAAATAAAGCTCCTAAAATCAAAGAAGGAATAAGAAGAAGTAAAGAATGAGGATTTTGTTAGCATGGTTGAGGAACTTGGTGACCATATTCTTAAGGTAAGGCCTCATTTAGAATATCAGGTTCCTCAAAATTTTCCCTCTATAATTGATTATTTTTGCACACTGGTAAACCTAGTTTTAGATGAAAGGCTCATTCGAATGACCACACCAAAAGATCCTGCAAAAGAAGAAGCAAGAGCAAAGGCCAATATTTCTAGAAAATTTTCTAGTTATGAGGTTTTTCTCCAAACCTTGAAAGATGAGCTGAAGAAAGCATATCAAGCTTTGAACATGTGTTCGGCACCAGACGCAATAATAAGGATCAAAACTATAGCAAAAAATAACGAATTTCTGAAGGCAATAAAGGATGATACACTTGGATATGCATAAAGGTTAGCTCTAGTGAAACAAAACCACGAGGCCCTCACAACATCCCAAGATCCACACAAGGATTGGATCAATGAGATTGGGAAACTTATAACACAAAAAATGGATTTCATGGAAGGAATGGTGTCAGGTATGACCAATATTGTCCAAGTGCTACAGAAATAAAAATAGAAGATAACATAGGATAAATTAGATGCCATAGTGACAGACATTTCAGATAAACCAGGGGACGTACTGAGTGATTAGAAAGCATTGGAAGCCAACCTTAAGGGTGAATATCCAGAGTTGATCCTACCTATAAAAGAGGGAACTGAAGAGTAAAACTTAATTCTTTCATTTATTTATTCTTTGTTGTCAAATAAATAAGAGGGGATTACCCATTACCAGGACTGCAATGTACTTTAGTGTGGGGTAATGTTGATCAGATGGAATATTTCTCTAAAGTGAACACACATAAAGGATGCACGCCCAGGAGCAAGGCATATTTGAATGCACTGAGGACTAGCAAAACAAGCATGATTCAAAACACTTTGAATTCAGAACTTAGTCATTTTATGGGTCTAGGCTATTTCTGGAGTTAGCGTGTTGGGAACACAAAGACATGAAGACTTGTAGTCAACACAATGGAATTTTTTGAACAAACATCAGCTATGCATCATGCATAGTTTATACTAATAATAGGATTTATACTCAGAGTTAACTATAGGAAGTCTATTGTTAGAACACTTGAATGGTTTTGTATCCTTTTTGTAAAGGCACGTGGCTATTATTAGTATGTGGCCTATTTTGAGATAGTGCATGGGTGGTGAAGGGAAATTCCCCACCCTTATATATATGTATTGATTTTCACGGTTAAGAAGGTGTCAATTTGTAGAGTTATGTTGTTGGTTTTGTCACGCGCATGACTTATGGAGATACCTTTATAATGTATGAAGCTTCTTTGTTTTATAGTATTCAATACAATTGATCTTATTAGCTAGATAATGTTTTTGAAGATGACCGAAACTAGTTCTTGTATGGTAAATCTTATTATATTCATTGTTTAGTTCATCTTATATAAATTCTAAGATCTAGATTTAGTTTATGCAATGTGGATTGTTTACTGTTGGTTATGAATCTAAATATACATATGCACTATAATGCTAACATTATGTACAAGAAACTCTAAAGAGGGACTTGGTGCCTTTGCACACTATGGGTGAGTGGGTTAGCTTAGGCTAAGTGATGTGTCAGCACATCTGGGTCATTTACAGTGAATTCTAGGTTGCATCATTAGTTCTATTGTTGGGACCTCTTTCTCAGCTATTTTTTATGATGTTGTGTGATGAAGACGTATCAGTTGACCTTAGAAAATGTTGATTAGTGGATAGTCGATCTAGAAGAAGAATACGCTCAGAGATTCAGCACTAGATCCAAGTTTGAGGTCATGTGTGGATTTGGTTACGTGGTGTTCTAAATAGCTATATTTTGGAGTACTCAATTTCAACTTACACTTGTCTAAAGGTAGCTAAGTTTCAATTTTTATGTTGTTCTAGGGGATCATATCTACACGGAATTCCATTGAAAATCAAGATCTTGATGGTAACCTTGAATTTGGAAGAGAAGTCGATGGATAGCTAAACCCCACCGCGCATAGGGGCAGAAGCAATTTTTGTGAAAGATGGTAGACCTAGCACAAGAAAGGTGGCTTGAGTTCAATGAAGAGCACGAGAGGGCTTTAGAGAAGAAGAGTGAGGTTACATAATGGATGGTGTTGTGGAGAGAGATGGCTCGTGAAGGATTTGGAGCTCGCGTAGAGGATGTGGAACAAGAGCATCTAGAACTCCCCTATTTGGTCAAGCATGATAGGGAACCCTCATCGGCCTCTTATGAAAGTGCACCAGTAGAGAAAACATGTGTCGCAGGCACACATATGGACTTACCTAGCAACCTATTCTTTGCGCTTGGTTTTCAAGTTTCTAGTAAAGCCAATAGTCAGCAAGCTAGTTTGGGTAGTGGAGTAGCAAGACGTAAAGTTGACTTATTAATAGGTTCAGGCGTAAAACAATTAGCAAGTACATCTATGGCCAGGAAGACATCTACCTTGTTATTTTGAGGTTCAGTTGGAGGTACCTTTTCAGGTGCATCATCAGCACAGAACACAGGCGCACAACTTTGGACTCACATCTGGAGTTAGTGTAACTTTGCAAACTATGGGAGTTCAGTTTAGCACCATTGTTGGGACATAAGGAAGTGCATCCTCTGGTTCAATTCCTGTTATAGGTGGAGGTTCAAGAGGAATAGGTGACTCAGGATCTGACAAATCTGGTGGATCTAGAGGTGGAGGTAACACATGAGGCTCTAGATCTGGTGGTCATGGTCCTCACCAACCCTAGAATATTTACATGGAGATGTCACTTCATCTCCCAGAGTATAAGGGAATAGAAGATGTTGCAGAGCATGTCCATATGTGTGAGATACTGTGGTGTGTGAAAGGAATTATAGCTTCAAAGTGTAAGGTCGGTCAATTTGTAACTATATTGTAGGGATGCATGTACAATTGGTATAGGAAGTTTGACCCTGATCAGACTTGTGTGGATTATATGGCGTCAGGAGATGCTTTCATTAAAAAAATGTATATCCCTAAGTTCAAGAAGAAAAGTATAAGTGCACTCAAGGATATCAAGCAAGGCACTACTGAGAGTGTTTTGGAATATGATGCTCATTTCAAAACACTTTTTTCTAAATTTTCTTATGATATCCATATAATTCAGCATGCACAGTGGTTCATTGGAGGCCTGATCACACCTTTTAGGAGGGTTCTCTTGCATAAGACTTATGCAGACTCGTGCGAGGCGCTTGATGCCGCTTTGCACGGTGAGGCAGTCAGGAGCATAGACATTGAAGTGCGACCATTCTTGGAAGCACATATTACAGCAATGGCAACACAGTTAGATAAACTATCAGCCACTATGGCATATAAGACACACACTGTAATTTATTGCACATAATGTGAAGTAGAGGGGCATACTAAGGATAGATTTCATCGCAGATCAGTGTGCTCCTTTTTGTTGGATTGTGAGATATGTCATTTATACCATGATGCAAGCCGCTGCCCATTATTGTAATGCACGATAAGGAAGAACATGTCTTGCTACTGTAATATTTTTTGGTCCATAACTCATAATACTAAATATTACAGGTTGATTGATCAGATCCATGATGTCATTGATATTGGTGTATGATAGACTGGAGTTTTGAATAGCTCTAAGGATAAAATTGAGCAACATGATCATGATAACACTCAAGGGCGCTATGATCATAATGAATGGCGCTTTGAGGGAGTTCATGGTAGAGGTCAAAGATACTGTGGTGGATTCAAAGGCCAAGGTTACGTGGTGGTGGACGAACTGAGTTCCCTCGTGGAACATGTTATACATGTGGATCCCCTAACCATTACAGGCGTGAGTGTCCTCAGAACATTACTTTTTATTTTTGCGGAAATAATCACAACTATGAATAGTACCCAAACTTGTATGAAAAACTGAGCAAGAAGCACAAATAGGAGAATAAGGGCGTAGGGATGGTTAGAATATAGCACATTGTGGGAAACTAATGGATGTTGAAGTTAGCGCCAGACCCTAAGCTGGTACCTGTGAATATTACTACATGCGTTGAGGATTCACGCACCATATAAATGTTGTAACATAAGCCTACCATTACTAAGGAGGAGGTTTTGCATGCAAAGTATCTAAGACCCTACGCATCAAAAGGAGGTTAACTAAGAAACCATAGAGGTACTCAAAAATCTTTAGGGTGAGAAACAGTGTCTCAAAGGAACAGTCGCAGAATTTGGAACAGAAGAAGGGAGCTGAACATTCTCTTGTTGAGATGTTGAGGATATGAAAGAAGCATGCAAATTGTTACGTCCGGAGAACATTATTCCATTAATAGGGATTTTGTTAAAAGGAACCACTCTGCACGCTAGTATTGAGAGCGGATGGAAGATTTTGCATGCTAATCTCCCTCCTCATAGTTTAGATTATGAAAAGGAGATCACTCTGAATGTATGTTGTGGATGGATGGCTTTTGAGTAATATTTTGATTGACACATAGGTGCGGAAGTGAATGTGCTTACTTTAGATGCATGGGTTCGGATGTGTAGACCTCCATTGTAATAATCTTCTAATGTAATATTTATGGAAAATCAGACTAAGACCATGCCAATTAGAGTCTTAAAAGATGCATCAATCACCATACACGGGGCTAAGTTCACTAGTGATTTTGAGGTTTTTGCACTTGCAGAAGTGGATAGCTTCCTAGCTATACTTGGGATTCCTTAGTGTTATGCAAATAATGTTTATCTACGTTTCAACAAGGGATATATCAGTTTTGAGAACAAGGAGGAGTGATTTATTATCCCTTTGACGGATGGAAAATATGCACCTTATGTTGAGCCTTTAAGTGAAGAAGACCTTAACAGAATTTATGTGCGCATCATTCAAGATCCGAAAGTGCTTGAGCCATCTAAGGAATGAATTCTCTAGTGATATGATGCACATTCCATCAATGATACTACAAGTATTGCCTATGAAAATTGGGCACATGGCACTTTTGAGATGGTTGGGCGTGAGGTAAGAAGCACAACTGCTATTGTATGCTGGCCGCATTATGTTAGGTGGTTAGGCAACAACCATGTACCTCGGTACACTGCCGAAGGAAACCCTAAAGTCTTCCTGCAAGTCATGGAAGTATAGTGGAAGGATTAGGTGGCTAGAAGGGTCATGTTAGTTTATACCCTGCACAAAAGAGCAGGGTGCTAGTGGATGGTTCATAAGGACAATCTAATAGAATGGAAAGAGGTGAGAATTGCCCTATCAGCAATATTTCTCAGAAGTAATGCACCTAATAAAATATATGAATATCATGGTAATAATCTTGTTCAGTACCACATTCAATAGTGTGAGAGACTCTAGACAGAGGGGTAGGAAGCTTTACTACCTTCGTTGTGGGTGCACAAACTTTATTTCACCTTGACATGATGTGCACGCGCATGGTATGTTTATGTGGAGTTGAATAGAGAGACTAGAAATTGGCAAGAATTGATTTTAGGTATGATCCATACTTTTGACTACTTCTCACTACACCTCCGATGAAAGAGGCATTACAGGTTATGAAGTGCTTTACTATGGGACAAAATGCAAAGTTTGAAGAACTCATTCAGGAGTTATTTGGTGAGTCAGACCAAGAAGTACGTGTTGACGAAGTGGATGAGATAGATGTAGAAATGCTTGAGCGTGTTTTCCTAGAGAAGGAGAAAGGAAAGATGGTCTATTTGGTGGATGATGAAGAAGTGGAAAATTTGGACATAGATCATTCAAAGGGTATGCGTGAGGTCTTAGACAGTATGAATGAGTAGGCATGTGCCTACCATGAACCTATGAAGATGAAGAAAGTGAACATTGGAATGGATTTCGAACCTCATGAGGCCATAATTATAGAGTACTGGTCTGACTCTGAAGTGGATAAGATAATTTATTTGCTCCGTAATTTTCATGACTTATTTCCTAGATGCTACCATGAGTTGAAAGGAGTGCATGAATCTTTGGGCGAGATGAAAATAAATTTAAAGGAAGGTGCACAACCAGTTAGGAAGAGACCTTACAAGATGAACCCTAACTTGCGCATAAAATTTAAAGAAGAAATTGACAAGATGTTAAACTCTGGCATCATTAAGCCCGTAGAGGAATCAGAGTGGGTTCGCCCCATAATAATAAACATAAAGAAAGATGGAATAATCAGGATTTGTGTGGACTACATGGAGCTGAATGCTTCATGTGTGATTGATCCTTTCCCTACACCATTCACTGAAGAAATATTGGAAGGCGTTGCAAGGCGCAAAAATTATTCTTTTACAGATAGATTTTCTGGGTATCATCAAGTAAGGATTGTTAAAGAAGATCAAGAGAAGACAACTTTTACTACTAAATGGGGACATTTTTCATACACAGTGATGCCCTTTAGATTGAAGAATGCACCTACATTATTTTCTCACATTTTTGTTCAAGCATTCCAGGATTTTATTCACAAATTCTTGCAGGTTTACTTGGATGATTGGACCATATATGGGATTTTCAAGGATCATTGTGACAACTTGAGGTTAATTTTTGAGAGGTGTAGAGAATTAAGTGTCTCTTTAAATATCAAGAAGTGTGTATTTGCTACACCTTTTGGAACTCTTATAGGGCATATCATCTATAAGTAAGGCTTGTTAGTAGATCCAGCTAAGGTTGCAGTCATTTTAGGCTTGGAGGAACCCACTAGTCAAAGTGAGGCACGCGGATTCTTGGGCCACATAGGGTATTACAGAAAAAATATCAAAGGATATGATAAAATTATCATGCCCCTGGAGGAGTTATTAAAAGGTAAAGGTAAGTTCTATTGGGGAGAACCACAACAACGCGCATTTGAAACACTGAAGGAAAATCTTACTATGGCGCCTATCCTACATTTTCCTTCATGGAATATAGCTTTTCATGTACATGTGGATGTTTCTGGCATAGTTATTGGTGTAGTTCTAGCTCATCTGGGAGAAGGTATTGTACATCATATTATTTTATTTGCTAGAAGGAAGTTGACTCCTACAAAACATAATTATACAACTACGGAGCATGAGGCTTTGTCAATAGTCTACCTGTTGCATAAGTTTCGACAGTACTTGCTAGCAATACCTTTTAGATTCTATACAGATAACATGGGATTGAGATACTTGGTGAAAAATCCCGTCTTACAGGGGTGCATATGACGATGAGATCTCTTATTCCATGATTTTGACTTTAGAGTGGTGGTAAATCCAAGTAAAATAAATTCTAGTCCAGGTCATTTGTCAAGGATTCAATTAGGAGAGGACACATAGAGTATTGAAGATATAATGTCGAATGCATAGTTATATAGGTTAAACCACGCTCCCTCATAATTAGAGGATATTGTTGTATTTTTATGAACAGGTATGGTGCCCAAAGGAATGAAGGCCTTGCAAAAGAAACAAATTACAATTCCCGTCGCACCTTTCATGTTGATCAGTGGTAACTTATACAAACTAGGCTGATATGAAGTATTGCACCAGTGTGTACTGGAGCATGAGATGAAAAATATGGAGGAGGCTGATGGCGGTATTGTAGGTGGACACTATATAGGGGTCGTCATCACGTACAAGATCCTACTAGTTATTTTATGGTGGGAGACCTTATATAAGGATTGAAAAGAATATTGCAAGGTGTTTGATCACTGTCAGCACCTTAGAAAACTTGGGCAGAGAGATGAAATTCCTTTTAGGTTGATTACTAGTGCAAACCCTTTAAAGAAATGGGAAATTGACTTTATGGGTCCTAATCCCCCAGGTGCATGCAAAACTGGATCACGCTACATCATCACTTATATAGATTATCTTACAAGGTGGGAAGAAGCAGCACCTACAAAGGATTTTACAGTGGCTACAGCAACAAGGTTCTTGTGGGATAATATTCTTACCAGGTATAGATTTCATTTAAGTTTGAAAATTGATAAAGTCATTCATTTCCTTAATGACCATCAGGATACTATTGGATGAATTTATGGTTGCACACCATAAGACAACAACTTATCAGCCTCAAACAAATGGCATTGCTGAGGCTTTCAATAAGATATTGAGCCAAACATTGAAAAAAAATTGTGATGTTAGAAGAAGGGATGGGATGATAAAGTTTTTTTTGTTCTTTGGGCATATAGAACAACCTACAAATGATTGAGTAAGGCAGCACCCTTTCAGTTGGTGTTTTGCATGGAGGAATTTTTTCCCATGGAATTCATGCTACCTTCTTTGTGTATTACGTGCGTAGGAGGTCTGGTTGATGAGAAAGAATTGGAAGAAATAATTAACAAGTTTATTCAGCTGGATGAGAGGGGCGCCATAGCACGATGGACTCAGAAGAAATAAAAATCCAGGTAGAAGCATGGCACGATAGGCACATCAGGGATAAGAAAATTGAGGTTTGGCAGATGGTGTTTATTTATGATTCAAAGTTTCTTTGCCGCCTAGGAAATATTAAGGTGCATTGGTTGGGACCGTATGTTATCACTGATATACTTGACTCATGAACTTGCTAGCTAGAGGCATCTGATGGAGCTCGGTTACCCAGTTACTTTAATGGAATTAGGTTGAAGCCCTACTATAAATAAGTCTTCTTGGTGTTTTTAATAAGGTAGTCTTTCCATTTAGATTAGATTTCCCTTAATGTATTTTTCCTTCTTCGTTGTTATGCTTTCTTATTTTTGTTCTTTGTTTTGTGTAATAAGCGCACTTCCATGCCGGAATCTTATTGCAATATAAAGTGTTTTTATGTGCAGAGGAATACACATACCCTTAGTGTGGGGTATTTTTCATTCAAATTTGGGTATGCATAAGGAAATATTTGTGTAGAAGGTAATGCGAGGTAAGCTAGAGCCATGGAAACTAATCATAGGAAGGCACATTAGCAAAGTACTTCGTCGCATTAGAGCACGTAAAAAGAGGTCTATATCTAAGAGGTAGAAAGGTGCACTAGAAGGTTATGACCATGACACGCAAATGTATTGTGTGGAAAGGTTGGTAAATGGTGAGTTAATGTGAGGATCGGAGGTAGGTGCAAAAGGATTAAATGTGATAAATTTTTCAAAATCTATATAAGGATGGGATTGGGATACGTGTTCAATTTTACCTTTGCGATTACAAGTATTTCATCAAGCTATTTTCAAATGAGCCAAGTGAGACGCATTAAACTAAAGAGATCTGAGAAACCAAATGAGGTTAACACAAGTGTGCATGAAATTGGGTTGTGTTCCCATTGAAGAATGGTTTAAGCAAAGAAAAGGCATGCCGAAAGGAGAAATAGAGCACTAAGGTTTGAGAAGAAGCTAGGGCACACATTTTTGAGCTAGGGCATGGGAGTTTGGATGATATAGCTCGAAAAAATTAAAAAGGTGCACCCTTTTCTTACTATGGCACCAAAGAGGGCACATGGAGCAGGGACAAAGGGTAAGAAGAATTTATAAACCAAATTCGAGATAGAGGATATCCCCGAAAGAAAATTTTCAAAGATGTTGTATCCAAAAGAAGTAATCATGGGATGAGATTGGGATTCTCATATCCACCGGAGTGAAGTGAGTGACTATAATCATCACACAACTGATAATAAGGAGGAGTTAGATGTGTTGCTGAATAGGAAGACCAATAAACAAACAATTGATGATATGCCCATCTACGACGATGCTAGAGAGAAGTTGCTGAAAAAGGTATGTGTCTACCAGCTATATGAACTTTCTTATTTTGGAAAACCTAAAAACTCTACTAATGGCTCATGAGAAGAGTCCATGAGGACTTATTTTATTTTGTTGGGAGGTGGATGAGGATCATAGCACCCTTAATTGCTAGCCTGGAAGGATCAAAGGGTACAAGTACAGAAATTAGTAGTGATTTAACTGACAAGGCAACTATTTTGGCCACCAAATAGAATCTGGGTTATTCAAAGGGTCCACGTGACATGGACATCTACAACGTGAGGAAGTATCCTATTTTATAGGCGGTCACACACTTGCTTACAAAATTGAATGACTAGGAGAGATGGTCACAAGTGAAAAACATGTGGCTTCACATTGCTAAGAAGATGTCACAGGGAGAGATATACAATCTAGTAGGATACATAGCTGATAGAATAATTGAGGAGGCACACAAAGGTGAGAAAATAAGCTTTGGTGATATTTTATTACCTCTTGTATTTATGGAAATTGGAGGGCCCAATGGGCCAAAGGATAAGATTTGGGAGTATCCTTCAGAGAATAAGTCTCTCATTTTAAGGTTTGAGAAATATTTATGTGAAGAATCTATGACTTGCCCACTCAAGTGAAAGGTAGAGATGTGGTACGACTGAATTTGTGTGGCATTCAAAGAGGAATTGAGAATTCCTAAGGAGCTACACTCAGTGGTAGGAAATTTGGTATAGTTTTTAGTGTACCAACACTTTTACATTGCGTGTTTTGGGATGAAGGATGGGACATGGAGTCCCTGGTGCAAACTACCCTATACCTTCATAGCATTGTTCTTCTACGTCACAGTTCACAAGTTTTCATATGCACGTCGATTGATATACAATGCAAATAAGATAGATTGTGACTACCATACCCTGAGAAAGACCTATGCTTACCCAGGTAGGTTTGATTACATTAAAAGGTTCATCTCAGATGATATAACCATGAGGCTAGTGATCTTGGCCATTGGTGATAGTACGGCCTCATTAATTTACATTCAGTTTAAGCCTAGGTTGTAAAGTGGCAGTATGTGGAGAACGAATTCATGCTACCAAGCCCGCCTAAGGGGAAGCATATAATTAGAAATTTAGCAGTTGATAATCCTACCTCGGCCCTAGAAGAAGAACAGGAAGAAGACCTACATGAGGAAAGTGGTGGTTTAGTGCGCAGGGGTTGGAGACAACCCATAGAAAAAAGGGAAAGTGAGCACGAGGTTACTCCTCCATAGCAACAAAAAGAGGAGGAAGTATTGGAAACAGATGCGCCAGACTTGGACTCATACCCAATCAATGAGGAGAACAAATTCAAAAGGATTTTTATAAGAAGTAGAACTTAGGGTGCATGACCATCACAGCCTTTGCAAAGGTTACCTCGACTCTCCCCTCAAATATAAGCACCTAAGAAGAAGAGTAGAAGGAACTTGAAGCTCAAGGATGACAAGGAGGATGAGTCTAGGAGAGCGCGCCAGGAACCCCAGTGTAACCTAAGGATACATAAGAGCCTCGCAATGAGGAGATGAAGAATGACGAGGAGGGGTTACAGGAAATAGAAGAAAAATTGAGTGAGCCATCTAGCATGCCCCACATCACCCAGGAAGGTGAAGGACCAACTCTAGACTTTGGTACCAGGGTTCTTAAGGGGAAGAAATTGAAGGAGGGGAAAGCGAGCGAAGAATATGTGGCTCCTATTTTGGGGTATGTAGATGACCCAAGAAAAATTATACGCACCCAATTTCATAACACTGTAAGGCTAAGGAATTATATGGATGGGAGTTGATGGATCTAGAGATGGCTATTGTGCGCACTAGAAAGCAATTGTCCTGGTCCATGCAAACACATATGGACGAACCATATTTTTATGTATGTGATGGATCATATGTCTTGCATAGAGTGAAAAAGGCACCACAAAAAAGGTACATGACTATCAAACCTCTTGTAATGTCTGATGAACAAATGAGAAATGCCTTGGTCAAGGTATCTACTAAGGTTGTGCAGAGGAATGTGGATAAAGTGGCAACAATTAGAGTGTTATTGGAAGACAATAAGGATAAGACTACATAGATTAAATGCCTAAAAGCAAAGAAGGAATGGTAAGAAGCAAACAATGAGTCATTTTTTAGCATGGTTGAGGAACTTGGTGACCATATTCTTAAGGTAAGGCCTCATTTAGAATCTCAAGTTCCTCATAAGTTTCCCTCTACAATGCATTATTTACGCACACTGGTAAACCTAGTTTTAGATAAAGGGCCCATTCGAATGACCACACTAGAAGATCCTGTAAAATAAGAAGCAAGAAAAAAGGCCAATATTACCAAAAAAAATTCAATTTATGAGGCTTTACTCCAAACCTTGAAAGATAAGCTAAAGAAAGAAGATCAATCTTTGAACATGTGTGCGGTGCCGGATGCAATAATAAGGGTCAGAACTATAGCAGAAGATAATGAAGTTCTGAAGGCAATGAAGGGTGAGACACTTGGATGCGCAGAAAGGTTAGCTCTGGTGAAACAAAAGCGTGAGGCCCTCATAGTAGCCCAAGATCCACACAAGGATTGGATGAATGAGATTGGTAAACTTATAGTACAGAAAATGAATTTCATGGAAGGAATGGTGTTAGGTATGACCAATAGTGTCCAAGTGCTATAGAATGAAAAAGAGAAGATAACTCAAGATGAATTAGATGCTATAGTGATAGACATTTTAGAGAAAATAGGGGATGCACTGAGTGACTGGAAAACATTGGAATCCAAGCTTAAGGGTGAATATCCAGAGTTGATCCTACCTATAGAAGAGGGAACTTTAGAGTAAAACTTCATTCTTTCATTTCTTTATTCTTTGTTTTCAGAGAAATAAGAGGGGATTACCCATTTTCAGGATGACAATGTACTTTACTGTGGGGTAATGTTGAGAAAATGGAATATTTCTCTAAAGTGAAGACACATAAAGGATGCGCATGTGGGAGCAAGGCACATTTGAATGCGCCAAGGAATAACAAAACAAGAGTGTGCCAGAACACTTTGAATTTGACACTTAGCCATTTTGTAGGTCCATGCTATTTGTGGATTTACCGTGTGGGGCACACAAAGACATGAAGACTTGTGGTCCATGCAATGGTATTTTGGGAACAAGTATCGATTATGCGACAAGAATAGTTTAGACTAGTAATAGGATTTTTACTCAGAGTTAACTATATGAAGTCTATTGTTAGAAAACTTGCATGGTTTTTCATCCTTTTTGTAAAGGTGCATGGATATTATTAGCATGTGGCCTATTTTGAGATAGTGCATGAGTGGTGAAGGGAAAGTCCCCTCCCCTATATATGTATATGTATTGATTTGCATGGTTAAGAAGGTTTCAATTTGTAGAGTTATGTTGTTGATTTTTTTGCGCGCATTATTCATGGAGATACCTTTATAATGTATGAATCTTCTATGTTTTACAGTATTAAATATAATGGATCTTATTAGCTGGATAAGTTTTTTAAACATGACTGAAATTGTTTCTTGTATGGTAAATATTATTATAGTCATTGTTTAGTTCATCTTATATAAATTCTAAGATCTAGATATGGTTTATGCAATGTGGACTGTTTATTGTTGGTTATAAATCTTAATATACATATGCACTATCATGCTAACATTCAGTACAAGCAACTTTAAAGAGGGACTTTGTGCCTTTTCACGCTTCGGGTGAGCGCTCAGCTTAGGCTAAGAGATGTGCCAATGCGTTAGGGTCATTTATAGTGAATTCTAGGCCGCATCACATGGGTTGAAGAACATCTTTATCATGAACTTTATGATAAATTCTTCTATTGTTTTCCAATAGAGTTGTATGAGTGGATGTCAACATATGCATCAAAGAATAAATGGAGTTATATACCAAGAACTTGGACACATCAAGAGTATCAGGATTTGTTTGATGCAGATGAACCTTAGACACATGTTGTGGATCATTAATGGGCTAGTATTATGAGCAGATATACTTTGGAGTACATTTTGTCTATGTATTCTTGTCCAGAAGTTGTTGAGTTTAAGTTTTTTACGAGCCCAGAGAATCTTACCTTCGCATTGTTCCTTTTTCCATTAAGATCTTGATGGTGGTGCTGAGTTTAGAGCACCTTCCTTGGATAGCTAAAACATCCCGTTGCACACAGGGGAAGGATTATGTGTGGTGAAATATGGCAGACCTTATGGAAAAAAGGTAGAGAGAATAAAGGTGTCTTAATTATAATGAAGAGTGGTAGAGGGAGTTAGCAAATAAGCACGATATTGAGGATTTTGTGGAGTTGTGGAGTTGTGGAGGATGATGTCTCATAAAGGATTTGAATCTCACATGGAAGACGTGGAGCCGGAGCATCAGGGTCTCCCCCACTTAGGTAAGCATGGTAAATAATACCCTCCTAGTTATGATTAGAGCATGTCTCATGGGGAAAGATTGAGGAGTGCGGGTGCGCATATGATCCTACCTAGCAACCTAGCCCTTGTGCTCGTTGTTCAAGTTCTAGAAGTAACTATTGATAAACAAGAAAGTGTAGGTAATCCAATAGTTTTAGGTAGATATCATTTTCCTTTGAATACAAAAGTGCATTAGACAGCATCTATGGCATCACAGAAAAAAACATCTTTTTTGTTTAGAGGACCGATTGGAGGAATATTTTATGGCGCATCATCAGGATAGAGTGTGGGCACACAAATCATTGGAAACACATATGGAAGTACTACAACTTCGCAGAATGTGGGAGTTCAGTTTAGTACTATATTTTTGATGTAAGGAATTACATCCACTGTTCTGACACTAGCTGCTGGAGGATTAGGAGGTGGTTCAGGAGGATTAGGAGGCTCATGATCTAGTGGATATGGTGTCTCTAGAAGTGGAGGGAATACTAGAGGTAATACAGGTTCTAGATTTGTTGGGCACGGTCTGCACAAGCCACAACAAATTTATTACTAGACGTTTCTTTGCCTATCAGACTACATAGGCATTGAGGATGTAGTAGAACATGTGCACATGTGTGAGATACTATAGCGCGCTAAGGGAATTATATCTCCTGAGTGGAAGGAAAGTAATTTTTCTACTAATTTGCGAGGGCACATGTATAGTTGGTATACGAAGTATGACCCAAATCATTCTATTGTGGATTATAATGCACTTTTTGATGCTTTCTTGGTTGAGTTCCATATACCTAAGTTTGACCAGAAAAACATCAGCCTACTGAAGCAAATTAAACAAAGCATGGCTGAGAGTGTAAGGGATTATAATGCACATTTTAAAACTATTTAATTGAAGTTGTCTTATGATATCCACCCCATCCAAAATGCACAGTGGTTTGTTGGTGGATTGATAACATCATTTAGAAGGGCACTCTCTCATAAGACCTTTACGGATCCACACGAGGCATTAGAGGTAGTTCTCCATGTTGAGGTAGCTAGGTAGGTCGACATTGGAGTTATCCCATTCTTATAGGCACAGATAATATCTATAGCGAATCAGTTGGAGAAACTTTCAGCCAATTAGGCTCATGAGATGCGTAGTGGAATATGGTGTACATATTATGAGGTTTAAGGACACACTAAGGATAGTTTCCCTCATAAATCGGTACACGCCATGTTGTTGGATTGTGAGATATGTCAATTGGATCATGATTCAAGTATGATCCTGTTGTTACAGCACGTGATCCAGAAGACGTATATTGTTTCTGTAAGATTTGTAAGCCTCACACTCATGATATAGAGAATTGTACATTGATTGATAATATTCATGAGGCTATTGAGACTAGTGTGCACCAAACTAGTGTAGCAAGTGGATGTAAGGAACATAGACAACAATAAAATGAAGGGCACAATAATGGGGATAATAGTAATAAAGGCTTCTGTGGTAGATATAGAGGCCGAGGTCACAGTGGTGGAAGAGGAGGATTTCCTAGAGGAACTTGTTTTACTTATGGATCTCATGTTCATTATCAGCGCGATTTCCCTCAGAACATGGTTTGCTCCTGGTGTGGAAAAAAACATAAATTTGAAGAATATGCAGACTTGTATGAGCATATGAGCAAGAAACACAAGCAAGACAAGGAAGTAAATATGATTAAGATATAATGCGTGGATGGAGATAAATGGATGTTGAAGGTTGTGCTTAATTCTAAATTACAGCCTATGTTAGTTACCACACATATTGAGGTTTTACACGCCCATGAACCTCTAAAGTAGAAACCAACTATAACAAATAAAGAAGTGATCAATGCAAAGTACCTTGATTTTGAACATCAGAAAGAGGTTTATTTAGAGACTATGGACATTATCGGGAATCTACAAGGAGATATTTAGGGTTTGAAGGAACATGCGCACATGTTGGAATGAGCTAAGAATATTGAAATTCCACAAAATTATGTAGATGATTTAAATCAGGTATGTCAATGTCAAGAGAACATAATCCCCTTGTTAGGAGAATGGTTAAGAGTGAAAATATTGTGTGTAGGTATTGAGCGGGAGAGGGAGATCCTCCATATAAATATGCCTCCCCATAATCACAAATATGACAAGGATATTACATTGAATATGGTCATAGATGGATGGATTCTGAGGAACATTTTGATAGGTACACGTGAAGAATTTAATGTACTCACGTTAGACACTTCGAATTAAATGGGAAGACCACCATTATAGCCTTCTTCGAATGTGTTGTATATGGCAAACCAAACTAGGGATAATCCTATTAGGTTCATAAAAGATGTGACTATTATGATTCAGGGAGCCAAGTTTACGGGGGACTTTGTAGTATTGGAGCTCACAGAGGTAGATAGTTTCCCAACTTTACTTGGGCACCCCTAGTGTTATGCGAATAATGTAGATCTATACTTTAACAAGGGGTACATTAACATTGAGAACAAAGAAGAACAAGTCATTATACCTTTAACAGATGCAAAGGATGCCTCGTATGTTGAGCCTTTGAGTGAGGAATACCTGAATAGGATATACGCATGTACAATTAGAGACCATGAGGTATTTGAGCCATCTAAGGAGTGCTACAGTGGGATGATGCTCATTCGGTTAGTGATACTACAAGTATTGCTTGTGATAACTGGGTGCATGGAATGTATGAAGTAGTTAGATAAGAGATCAAGAATATTGTTGCTAAGGTAATCAATTCATGCACAGTTTGACATTTGAGTCATAACCAGGTACCTCGTTACACTGGTGAAGGTAACCCTGATGTATTTTTGCACACCATGGAATCCCAGTGGAAGGATGAGGGTGAAAGAAGAAATATGCTAGTATATACTCTACATGGGATGTTGGTGGACTACACATAGGGACAACCTATTAAAGTGGCATGAGGTGAGAATCACCGTTTCTACTATGTTTCGGAGGAGCAATGTACCTTCACAAATATGTGAATTCCATGGGAAGGATTACACTTCACACCTGGTTCAGAAGTGTGAGAGACTCTGGATGGAGGGGAAGGAGGCCTTACCACCTTCAATATGGGTACATAAGTTCTATGCCACCCTAAGTAGTTGAGCATGTGTCGTATGTCCATATAGAGTTGACACAAGAAATAGTTAATTGGTAAGAGATGATCTCAGGTATGATCCATACTTTTGATTACTTTTCTACTAAACCTCTAGTCAATAAAGCACTACATATTATGGAGTGCCTTACTCTTGGAGATAGCGCAAAGGCTGAGGAACTTCTTTTAAACATGTTTAGAGAGCTAGATTTAGAGGCATGCCTTAACCTTGAAGAGACTGCAGAAGAATAAATGGTCTACGCCTAGGAAGAAAAGGAAAGAAATAAACTTGTATGAACAATACATGATGACGATAAGGACAACAACCTAGATGTTAACCACACTAAAGGTATGCAGGAGGTGATGGACATAGTAAATGAGAAAGTGCATGCATATCATGAGCCTATGAAAACAAAAAAGGTTAATATTGGGACATGTTATCCTATTTCACTCCCCTTGTGAAATTGGATAATGAGCAAGCTTGAATTACTACAATGATAAGAACCCACTTGTAGGAAAATTGTAAGTTGAATGATTTTTCTTAGTAGTTTCCTAGAATCTTCATAGAGCAACCCAGGAAATTGCATAAATGTTCAAGGAGGTACTGTCATCACCAATCCGGCACTATGATAATTCTTCACCGGGAACTCCTCGTGCTATGATTATTTACTAATGCACAGCCTTTAGTTTGGTGGATGTAATCTGGAAACAAAACAACAACATAACACAAGAATACCATCAACTATGATAAGACGGAATGATGACAAATCTGAAATATCAAAGTAAATTATAATATTAACATGAAATTGTTACAATCTCACCCATGAGGTACTTCAAGTGTTATTGACTTCACTTGCCTTTCACCAAGACTATGGGAGAAACTTTACAATTACACCTCTTAATGGCTTCTTCAACACACCTTTAAATTGATGGCTTCCTTCGCACACTTCCTACAATATTTCTCACTACTTCCTTCTATGCTAAATGAGGGGGGTGGCCTCTCTATTTATAGAACTTCCAGGCTTATCCATCTTATCTCTAAGATAGGATAAGAAATCCACTCTGACGAATCATATTCCATACCTTAACTCTTATCTGTACATGTAAGCTTATCTTTTAAGATAAGATAAACCTTATCATTTTACATGGGTTCCACATTTTTAGACTTTTTACAAATAAAATACACAAAATATTTATGACCTCACTCCTTGTCCTTATTACCAATATAATATTTCTAATTCCTAATCATGTAAACCCTACTTCTCTAATTACCCAAACTTTGACATTTTAACATTACCGGACCACTTACGACAAATATTTACTTTTTACAACATTCCTATTGTACTTTGACTGTTACCGTACTCCACATTATTGGCGGCACCGTATTGACGGCGCCGTTATCTTCTATCAAACGCTACTACTAATTATACTTAACAACATCCTATTCCTAATACATACATTAATGAAATATAAATTACGGAGGAAAATTTTAGTGTCGACAGTACGAGAGCATTTAGCTCCTGAGATGACCCACCAAGTTGTTTAGGTAACCCACTAAGCTCATGCAGAGGTTAGACCAAGTTAAATGTGCCTTGCATTACACAACGAGCTGGTGAGTGAGGGGTGAGTTACTTGTTTCAAAGGAACCAAACCATTCAAGCTAATGCCAAGTTCATGGACTAATGAGCTCTCACACGAGCTTGTAAATGTGGTCTGAGTTACTTAGATGAAGATTCTCTTGAGCTCATTACCGAGTTGTGCCATATAGAGAAACAGATGGACCAGGTTATGAATCAGTAGACCACACTGTTTTGGTATATGGGGTGTTAATGGCAACTAAGAAATCTAATTCATTTTATCATAAGCACCAACTAATGTATGTCAGGAGTAAGTAAGGCTTAGCAGTTTGGGGGCAAGTATAATCTGTATATAGCAAGCTAACCCAAGCTCCTCACAGGTAGTTAGATATTGAAAAACTAGGCTGTTCATTGGAAAAAACCCATGCAATGTCAAGATTCACATCACTCATCTGAGCTCGCAAATTATATGGTGAAGATACAGTATGACCAACTCAATGGTGCATAAGCGAGATAATTTGAACTGTCTCGGGATCTGCATACGCTGAGTCATCCAAGGAAGAGACCAACTCATCTACGACCCTAAATTGAGCCACCCATATAACCATTGCAAACCATGGAACTCTACAAAGCCACATATAACTAATAGATCAAGCTTGAAGAAAGTGGACGAGCTAGGGCAAAATGGTAGGAGGGACATTACGGACTTGAGAGTAAGTGGCCAAGGTTTAAGCTCGTCCTGTCAAGCCAAATGGAATTCTCGAGCCCAAGGGAAAAAAAAGAACAAGGAGCTCACCACATGTCATCATGACACACTTCAAAAAGGTGTAAAAAGATTGAAGACCCCAACCATGCACGAAGCCTCCATGTGGCATGGGTCGCCATCACCACATCGATCGTCCTGCAAAGAAGCAATTAAATGACTAAGTTAGTCTTGTGGAGGTCGGTGGAGTTAATGTGTATCCTGAGGAGCATAAGGAGATCACTTTTTTATGATTCGGCATGTGGAAATCAAGAAGCTTCATGTAGCACCAAGCTAGAAACATTGGCGAGGAGGGGCGGTGAGTAAGGGTCGAGTCTGAGGCATAAACAAACAAATCCTACTCGGCATACATACAGATGGGTTGATGCATTACCAAAAGGTGACTCACCAACATAGAAGAGCAAGGCAACATAAGGGAGCCCGTTGTTGGAAAATAAATGGGGGAAGAGCCAGCTCGGCTGAGTTGGCCGAGTTGGCCTTATAATGATCAATACACCAAAGCCTTTCTGATTCAAGCATGGGCAATGAAGAATGTGAGGTGGGCCCCATCATTTAATGCAAATCATTTCAAAAGATTTTGAAACATTATAGAAAGAGGAGAAATTATTAAAATTGTCTTTTCTCCACCAAGAATAATTCTCGGTCCTGTGAAGAGTAAGCAAGTCTGTGAAAACCAAAAGAGCTACATTCACTCAAACAGCCATAACTGGAGCATTTCTTAATGAAATTGCACAAAATTGGTGTCGTTGGAATTGTGATTTTGATTCAAACATGTATAAGTTAAGAAATTTTGAGATTGATGAAGATTTAAGGGTGTATTTTAGTGAAAATGAGCCCAATTCAAGTAAACAGTTTGAAAGTGGTTGGGAGTGCAATTAATGAGTATGGCCATTATTTTCTCCAACTACAGGTTATGGGATAGCATGAGGAAAATTTTACAAATCTATTTCCATCATTTGACCTCATTTATTACATCTTACAAGTGGTTGGAAAATTAATTTTAGGATTTCACTCTTCTCTCTTTCTCATTTTATAAAATGTAATTTGGGGCTCATTCTTAGAGGAGTTATTCATTTTTCCTTTCTACCCCTCTTTCTTCTCTGATAGGGTTTGAATATGGAGATAAAGCCTCCTTTCCAAGCTTTATAATGGAATTTTCCTTGCCTTTTTCCTCCTAATGTTGTATTGTGCATAATTTTGGGGCAATATAATGTGTCATGTGATGCATTTTGTACATCCTTTGCATGTTTTTATTGTCTCTACTTGCCTTTATTCAATGTAGGTATATTGTCCATATTCCTAATGTTCACTATAGGTTTTGGAAGTTGTGCTTAATGGGTTTGAAGTGGTGGTCTGTATCAATCTACCTTTGGACTATGGTGCATTTTTTCCACCCTTTTCACTACTCAGCTTTCTCCATTTTAGGTAGTTGGATTCTTGATTAACATCCTCTTTTTCTTGGTGTATCACTGATGTTATTGTAGGCTTTATTTTTATGCACTCTTTCTCCCTGGCATGTTGGATTATTAGAATAAAATTAGTTTGTTTTTCCTACACTAAGAATAGATTGTGGCAGGCAGTTTAGGAGCAGGATCCATCCTTCTTTAGAGGGTTATCTCAAGTCTGCAGGTCCCATAGCTTGAGAGATAACACAATGTTGCCCAAAAGGTAGGGATCCATAACCAAAAATCTAAGGGTGCTACTTTTTTGCTACAACAGGACATATGCAAAGCCTAAAGAGGTCGTCATTGGTGATTATTGGTTTGATCAAGAGGTGGCTAAGATTATTGAGCTATTGTGTGACTTTCAGGACTTATTTCCTAGGGGCTATCATGAATCAAAAGGAGTACACCCTTCTTTAGGAGAGATGTGAATCAAACTTAAATAAGGCATGTTCCCAATTAGGAAGAGGAAATATAGAATGAATCTTAATCTTTGTGTCAAGATGAAATAATAAATAGATAAGATTTTGAAATTTGGAATCATTAAGCCCATTAAAGAATATGAGTGGGTGAGTCCCATGGTCATTAGTATTAAAAAGGATGGAAGGATAAGGATCTGTATGGACTACACAGAATTAAATTCTTCATGTGTTATTGATCCCTTTCCTACCCCATTTACTAAGGATATCTTGGAAGGAGTTGGAGGGTGTGATATCTACTCTTTTACTGATGGAATCTCTGGTTATCATCAGGTGTGTTTCGTAAAGGAAGACCAAGAAAATATAACTTTCACCACTGAGTGGGGAAGTTTCACATTCACCATTATGCCCTTTGGATTGAAGAATGTGCTTGTATTCTTTTCGCGCATTGTGGTACAGTCAATGTAGGACTTCATTCATAAATTTCTATAGGTATATCTAGACGATTGGACCGTGTATGGTCTGGTTAAGGATCATTGTGAAAATTTGAGACTTATGTTTGAGAGGTGTAGGAAGTTAAGCATATCGTTGACTATTAAAAAAAAAAAATTGTGACACCTTTTGGCATTTTTCTTAGGCATATTATTTATAAGGAAGGATTGTTGGTAGATCCAACCAAGGTCATTGTGATCTTGGGATTGGAAGAACCTAACAATAAAATTGAAGTGCATGAATTTATTCATTATATGGGGTATTATAGGAAATTCATTAAGGGATATGCAAATATTTCCACTCCCCTAGAGGAATTATTGAAGGCTAAGGGACAATTATATTGGGGCGAGGTGCAATAGTAGTCATTTGAAACATTGAAGGAAAGGCTGACCACTACACCTATTTTATTCTTTCCTTCATGGGAAAAACTGTTTCATGTTCATGTTGATACTTCTGGGATAGATATTAGCATCGTGTTAGCACAAACATGTGAAGGAATTGTAGACCACCTTTTTTTTTTCAAGCAGGAAGTTGACACCAGCTGAAAATAATTATACAACTACTAAGGGTGAAGCCTTGTCCATGATTTATGCATTGCACAAGTTCAGGAAATATGTATTGGCTACACCATTTATCTTCTTCACATATAATATGGAACTTAATTATTTGTTCAACAATCATGTTTTGCAATGTCGCATTTGTAAATGGATACTACTCTTAAAGAAGTTTCAATTTACAGTTGTTGTAAAACTAGGAAAAATTAACTCATGGCCTAATCATTTGTCAAGAATCAATTCTGGTGAGGGTACGTAAAGCATTGAGGATACAATTTCAGATACACAGCTCTTTAGATTGAATCACACACCCACTGAGTTGGAATATATTGCATTCTTTTTGCGTACTAGTCAGGCACATGAGGGAATGAAGACCTTAGAGAAGAAGCAACTTGCAATATGTGTGGCACCTTACCAGTTGATTGGTGGAGATTTCTATAAGTTAGGTCATGATGAATTTTTGCGTCGGTGAGTTCTAGAGCATGAGCACGAGGTAATTATGGAAGAAGATCATGGTGGAATTATAGGAGTTCATTATGCAATAGATGCCACCGCGCGCAAGATTCGGATGGCTGGCCTTTGGTGGGAAACCTTATATAAGGATATTAAATAATATGTCAAGGTGTGTGATCATTATCAGCACCTTGTGAATCCTAGATCTAGAGATGAGATTCCTCTGAGACCTATTGCAAGTGTTGAACCTTTTGAGAAATGGATGGTTGACTTTTTGGGTCCTATTTCCCCACCTACATGTAGTACTGGCACATGCTACATTATAACTTGTATAGTCTATCTTACAAGATGGGAAGAAGCAGCACCTATAAACGATTACATGATAGCTACATCAGCAATATTTCTATGGGAAAACATTATCAGTAGGTATGGATTTCCGTTGAGCTTGACAAGTGATAGGGGCACTGATTTTCTTAATGAGACCATCACAATTATTTTAGCTGATTTTATGATGGTGCACCACAAGACAACACCCTATCACCCATAGGCTAATGGTTTTATTGAGTCTTTCAACAAGATATTGGGACATACATTGACAAAAATCTATGATATTGGAAGAAAGGACTAGGATGATAAAATTTCTGTTGTACTTTGGGCATACATGACTACTTACAAGAGATTGAATAAGGCCACACCCTTCTAGTTGGTGTTTGGCATGGAAGTTGTATTGCCTGTGGAATTCATGTTGTCATCCCTATGTATTGTGCATGCAAGAGGATTGGATGTTGAACAAGCTCTTGAAGATCACATAGAAAAATTGATGCAGTTGGATGAGCAACCCGTTATTGCTCGGTGGAGCTAGAAGCAAGAAAAAGAAAGACAGAAAGCATGGCATGATAGACATATTTGGAATAAGGAATTTGAGGTTGGAAAGATGGTTCTTCTCTATGATTCAAAGTTTTCATGCCACCCTGAGAAGTTAAAATTTCATTGGTTGGTACACTTTGTTGTAACAAAGATATTTGATTCAAGCGCTTGTCAATTACAGGTGTTATATGGCACTTTATTTCCCAATCACTTCAATGGGAGTAGGTTGAAGCCCTATTATTAATAAGTCTTCTTAGTTTTTGTAATAAGGCAGTATTTTCATTTAGATTAGATTTTATTTTAATACATTTTCCTTATATGTGTTTCCTTTCATCATTACTATACTTTGTCAATTTAGTTCAGTGGTTTCTGTAATAAGTGCGCTTTCACGCCGGTAGTTGATTACTATCTAAGTGAATTCATGCATAGAGGACCAATCATACTTTTAGTGTGGGGTGGATTGAAGTGCAAAGATGATAATTATTGGCTCCTTCTATATACAGGTTAGTTTGGTTGAAGGTATCCTCTAGAAAGATGACACAAAAGAGGAAAAGGTGTTACAAGTGTTGTGCATAAGGTGTCTTGAAGTAATTGAATTGATTAAATACCATGCAAGAAAGATGATCACACAGTGTAATGTGAGGTACGTAGCGGTATGGAGAACTACTTGGGATATAGCACAGAAGTTTTGTAATTTGGTGCATGGAGACGCGTAAAGGAGGTACGTGACTAAGAATTAGTATAGTGTGCCAAAATTTTACGAATGCAATGCTTAAAGTGAAGTTGTGAAAGTAGAGAAAGACGGAAAAAATACTTTATTGAAAAGGTGACTTAAAATCATGGGTCGAAAGTATAATTTGGACCGTTTTGGGCCATTGAAAAAGTATAAGTAGGGGTAAGGCGTAGTCATTTTACTACCTTTCCTTCAATGAGAAGTTTGAGCAAGAAGCTACCAAGTGTGTGAGTGCAAAGAGGATAGAAGTGAAAGTATGAACCAAAGGTGCGTGGAGACTACACGCAAATCCTTGTCGAAGGGTGAGTTGGAATCGACAATATAGCACAAAGGAAGAAGGTTACGTATGATTGAAGTAGTTACGGTTCGCAGAGCTTGGGCAGGAGGAAATATTTTGACGAAGAGCACCTAGGGCATGCAGTTACAAAAAATGGCATTGAAGGGACAAAAATTGAGGACAAAAAGACCTGAGGTTGTTGTAAAATAACCCCTAGAAGAGATCTATTAGAAATACAATATCCCCTAGTGTGCTTAGGGTGGAGATTTGGAAGTTGAAGCTCACCAGATACAAAATTAGTGAATATAATCATCGTATAGAAGATCCAGGAGTAGTTCCCTTCTTTAGTTAGCTAGGAAAAAACTGATTATGAGGATGAGATGGCATATCTAGAGGATTTGGTTGGAATGCTCCTAGTTAACTTTTGAAGTGGCACAAGGTCGTCAGAGGAAGAGATCATGAAGGAGAAGGAGAACAATGAAATTGTTTTTGAAGCTAGGATCACTGAGCTAGAGGACTTGTTCACCAATCTCAACGAGGCAAGCACAAAATCATATATCAACTTCAAAAGGTGCCAAAAGTGTGAGTCATACATCGATGTTAGGTTGGTGGATGAAGAATCTATATTGAATACTTTTCAAGAAAAAATCCCAACTAACAATGTGAGTGCACACCGTTAATTACTGAGACCACAATGCAGAAGGACAAGATTAAAACAAAGCACGAGAAGCTATAACAGTGCATTAGTGAGTTCCAGAACTTAATACTAGAGTACATGGACATCATTGATGGTGCATGCACAAAAATTGTGGTCGTGATTAACGAGTTAAAAAGTAGAGTTGTAGAGAACACTTCTGATCAGGTGTTGGAAATTGTGGAAGCTGCATCGAGGAAAGATTTGAAGGAGTTAGAAGAATGGAATAAGTTGTTCGACGGAATAGATGCATAATTCCCTGAGATCTTCCACACATAGGTGCCTTATGATATTTTGGGTAAGTTGTTCCTTTTTTAATATTGAATTTTTGTTCCCCTTCATGAAGTTTGGTGTTTGGTGATCGAAGAATTGTCAAGGGTGGAAATACAACTAGTGTGGGCTAATGTTGCACCCCTAAAATATGCTAAGTAAAGTGGCATGATATTTTTGGATGCAAGGAAGGTAGGTGTGGAGGCACGCGTAGAAGTAAAATAGGCAATGCACAGAGGTTCACGCCCAGGTTGAACACCTTCAGGACTTAGCTGTATTTTGAGCCACAGGATCAAAGTGGAAGATGAACGGTTTGAGTGGCAGAAAATTAATGGTTTGAGATTATAATAAATCATGGATACTTGGAGTCGAAGCAAAGTCTATTCTAAGGAGGATCACATGCAGAGTTTGGACTAATAATAGGATTATATCTAGAGTTAAAAATACAAGATAACCTATTATTAGGCAAAGCTCACATGCTTCTATAGTTATCTTGTAATGCATGCATGGCTATTTGTGGCATGTGTACTATTTTTGAGATTGCGCGTTTGGTGAAGGGAAATTCCCCACCCCCTATATATATATGTATTGATTTTCATGGTTAAGTATGTTTGATTTGTGACAAAGTTATGTTGTTGGTATTATGCGCACATGACTTAGTATTAATACTTTCTGGTGTATTCAGCTACTATGTTTTATGATGGATTAATATGATGGATCATTGTGGAGGGTTACTGGTTATTGATGTATCTGTTACTGGTTATTATATGGTGAATCTTGTATTAATCCTTATGTGATCTGTATGTTTACTTATTAGGTTTGTTTTCAAAGTGAGTTCATCGATATTATTTTTAGAATGGGAAATGCACTTTGATATCTGGCTATTATGAATAATCATGTTAACACTTGGTAAGACAATAAAAAGAGGGGCATGGTACCTTTGCACACTTCAGGTGAGTGCTCAAATCTATATGAGTGATGTGTCAGTGCGTCTAGGGTTCTGAGTGAGAAAATAAGACTACACTTTATGTTAGCATTAGATTAGGATATTTAATTCTTGAGTATTTTATAATCCATTAAGTGTGTGATTGTGTGGATGTAATAATGAATATGAGAAGAGTTAGCTCATATAGAGGATTTGTCATGATATGTTTGTAATTTATTCTGACATGAATCAGGATGTCCTCCTTGTTGATATGAGGATATAAGCTCAAGTGGGAATGCTTAGTGATATTGTCACCATACCATGGAATAAATCATAACAAATAACTAGCATTCAATTTGAGAATTTGGCTCTATGGATCATGGTCATCTAGTTGAAGAGGCAAGTGGAGGATTATTAGTAGATGGCTATGAGGGGGTGAATTTTTTATCTCTAGTAGGTTGACAGGCACTGGAACTTCTCATGGATGCATTCCCAAAATATATCATTAGCATATGACAGTATATTCTCACATAATATATTGTGTTGGTGTTAGTGCTATGTGGCATAGGAGTTGTAGTAAGATCCCTTAACTCTTTTCTTTCAAGGGGTATCAAAGGAATAGATATACCTAAAGCCTCTTTTATCATGTTTTTTATATATACATACATTTTTGTTTTTTAATATTTATAGATAGTAGATTTATGATATTATTAACCACACCTTCCCTTGGTGCGATAATGATGTATTGAAACTTAAAAAATTATACATGTATGCATATGACACTCTCTAATTGACTTTATTATCTTATAATGTTTTCACTTATGTTAATGCACATCAATATTATAATAATTAACTAATATGTGCTTGTAATATCGTAATAATAGTATTTTATTTGAGTTAATGAGCTTGTTACCTTGTTATACTATTTACTTTCCTATTATTGGGTTTGCTTTTTGTAGGATTGTCTTTAGCCTTGAATAATCTTATAGGTTGCAACATTTACTTTTTTATAGGGTTCCTACTATATAGCTATTTTTTGCCATTTAATAGGCTATCATCTTATAATGAGAAGTGGCTTGCAATTAATCTTCTATGGTTTCATAGCCATTATTGAAGAGCATGTGATTTTCCAGGAGTATTTTTTATAATACTAAAGTTAGCAGAGGAGGAATCCAATTGGTGAGAGGAAAAGTAGAGGTAAAGAGAGGAAGACTGTAAATGTAAATTGGTGAAAGAACTTGATCATCAAGTCATGCATACTTTTTAAAGAAAATAATTACCTAAAAGGGAATAATTAAAAGAAACATGGGGGAAACAATGTGAAGTATACAAAGAACATCTTTATACCTAGAGGAACATAAGGAGTTGGGAACAACCCAATAAGAATAGATGTTGGGCACCATTCCATATATCTACATTTTCTAAACGGATGTGTTGAAAGTGTGATTTATCAAAGGAATGCAATGCTTTCTACATGATTGGAATATTTCATTGTTGATGAGATGATATGGAATTTTATGCTAAAAGTTGTGCTTTATATTGTTATCCCGTAAAATTGACAAGGGCAATTTTACCGATAACCATACCGAAAATTTTGTCTTGATCCCTCGATAGGGATCCCTCGCGTTCGAAACGATTTAAAAATTCCTTCTCGGGAAATCTAGCTTTCAAACTTAGTCTTTTTTGAGCCTTTTGGCTGGGCGCATGGATTTGCACTGTAACACCACATTTTGGTGCGCCCCTTTAAAAAGCCTTTGGCGCATGGTTTCCCATGTTAACACGTCTTTCGGTGCGCCAAAGCATGTTAAGCCTTATTTGCGTGCGCCGAGGCGCATGCGCCTCGATGTTGACATATCATTTGTTGCGCCTCTTTTCCATGCGCCAAAGGGCGCATGTATTTGCCTTACAACACCGTGTTTTGGTGCGCCAAGGGCGCACGTAATCTACATGTTACACCAAGTATTGGTGCGCCCAAGGGCGCACATAAATTTGTGTCGACAACTCGTTTGATGCGCCAAAGTCGCACCCATTCTCCTGTTATCAGTTACTTCCATGCGCCAAAGGGCGCATGCTTTCCTCTGTCGACAGTCGTTTTCGCGCGCCTTTTCAAAATAGTGGGTGGCGCATTTATGACAAAGTTTTGTTATATATAACAGTGCCCGCCCTGTCGTTTTCATTATTTCCATCGAGCACGTGATATCCCTGGACTTGTCAGCCCCTGCTCTGTCATTTTCATCAAGTTGTGGACCCGCTCAAGGATTTTGGCTATATTGTTAAGGTAAGAGGTTCATCCTCTTTTCATTTAGTTCTTGGTGTGTGCTTGCTTGCTGGTTTTCATCAGTTGTATTTGTGTCTGGCTTGTTTCCCTCCTTGAACTTTTGTTTTCTTCCTCCTGCCTGGTCTGTGCTTTCTTTCTCCTCTCCTCCCTCTTTCTGGATTTGATGGAAAAGGGAGGGATGGTTTTATTTTGGCTTGGTTTGATCCTATTTTATCAAACTAAGTGATGCCAAGCGTCCTTTTCGAAGTGGAGGTTGAAATGTGAAAATGCTTAAGTATTCAAGTATTCCCCATGGCGCGTTGCCGCGTCATGTTGCACCTTAGACAGTCTCGCCCCCTCGGCGCGTCTACCCAGCATGCTGCAGTTAAAAATCATGCGCCCCTAGGCGACCCTTTCGGCCTGTAACACGCTCAAAACCCGCGCCTCCTTCATCCCTTTGGCGCGTCTTTTTCCCATGTTGCACAATCTGCCCATATGCGCCAAAGGGCGCACCAAATCTCAATGTAACATGCATTTCCTGTGCGCCCTTCTATAAAATGCAGTCTGCTTCATCCATGCGCCATGCGCCTTTGGCGCCAATTTTACCTCTGTTGCATCCTTTTCCTGTGTGCCTTGTCTATTCAGCCTGTTATATACATTTTCCATGTGCCCTGCGCCCCGAGCCTTAAAAGTTCTAACTCTTTCTTCTGCTAGTGTTCCCATTGAAAATCAAATGACTGATTCAAGCTTCTTGGATTGGGTTTCACTCCTTCTACGTGCAGATCATCAGATAAGCCTTGAAGAACACATGTCTACGTCAAGCAAGAGACCCGCCAAACCAAGAGGAAAAGCTAAGCTAACAGAGGAAGAAATGAAGTATAAGTACCAAAGGGTTAGAATGCCCGAATCTCAGGCAGAATGCAATATGGATGTCAGAGATTCTGAACTGGGCCACATTGACCTGGACGAATTCTGGGTAAGAACTCAGAAAGTAACAAGAAGCCCCTGGATGGATAAATTGATGGGTAGTGCTCTACATTTCGCCGGTGGGATTCCAGTCAGTGCTATTAATAATGAGTTCATAATGGTGGTTGCCCAATCTTACAACAAGGACACCAGGTGTGTCGAAAATAGTAAGGGAGAAGTGGTCATCGACCTCACCACTCGCCATTTTGAAAAGATTCTTGGCATTCCTCATCACCGAAGCTTCGTGGCCGTTACCCAAGAAGAATGTGTCAAGACCTGGGAGGACAATGAGGATCTGTGCATGCAATTAATGAATGAAGTCTACCTCAAAAATAAGAAGGTAGTGACCCGGTGGCCCCAGACTATCCACCGAAGCGACTTCTCCGAAGAACTCAGTGACACCATCACTTTCCTGAGCAGAGTCTTCGGCTTTCAGACGCCCACTACTTCCATAAATGGATGCTGCGGGTACCTGGAGACGATGAAACAAAAATTTGCCCGATCAGCGCTTCTGCTGGGGGAAATAATAAGCAGCGCCATTTCTGAGCAACTACAACAGTTTGCCACAACAGGAGTGTTTCATATGAACTCCTACGTAGTGTATGCTGCAGCGTCTGAAAGGGACTATCCAGGGCTGCACCGAAGTGGAACTTGGCCTCAGGCCAAGATATATGAATACTACCCAGAGCTAAAGCTGGAGAATAGCATCCAACACTTTTCAAAAATCAATGATGCTTTCTTCTACCATATTATATGCATGCTGCGACCAAAGTTGACTCATGGCCGCACAATTAAGAATACTGTTTCTGCTGTGGAAAAGTGGGGGGCCTTGTTCACCCAATTTCCCACATTCACCTATCTAAGGGCGGTTAACTTCTTGGGCGAGCCCACTAGGTTGCCAAGGTATGCTGGACCGAAACTGGTTCTATTGGAATTGTCAAGACAGCTGGTCACATATCATGAGAAGTGCCAGAAGAGAAAGAAGGGTGGAACTCCTTTCCCCCTCACAGTAGGCCGATACACTTGTTCCAGCTATCACAAGGCAAAGGAGATGTTTGCTGAGCTAGAATTGCTCAACCTGAAGCATGATTTCCCAGCAAGGCCTACATTCGACCCAAGGGGCTGCTTGCCAAGGGCTAAGCTTGATCCTATCCATGTCCCTCAAATTGAGGACATTTACATCGACGTCATCCACGAGGTGGCACTCAGGAGACAGGATCACTCCCGCTTAGCATTGGCAGAAATTATTCAGTATGGAGTGGCCATCGTCCCCAAAGGCTTCCAAACTTCGGAAGATGAAGTAGACAAGGTGTATAATAACACAGATGGGGACAATTGGCCTTCCCGGCCATTGATAGAAGCAAGGCTCCTCAGACAATTGAGGAGAGGGTCAAAGAAACCATGCGGAGAACGGAGCTCTGGTGCCGTATGAATGGATTGATCTACCTCGGCGTAGATTTTATAACTTCTCCTTTGGGTAATGCGCCTCCAAGATCAAGAAGCAGCTAAAAGGCAAGGGTGCAGTAGGTGAATCAAGCACCAATCAGGAGGAAGCCCCTGAAAGTCCTCTTCCCTCGGAGCCTGAACAAGTCATAACTTTGGAAGAGGAGTTCATTGGAGGACGTTCCCGAAGGCCCATCCACTCAGGATGTCGGCGTTGCTTACAACTACGGAGGTTCCCTTCTGTCCCCTTCTTCTTCTCTTCCTCCCCTTCCCCAGGTGTCAGCAACCACTCCTTTGGTTGTGTCCTCTCCCCCTTCTTCTACCCTTTCCCCTGCCTCTTCATCCATCTTCTCCTCTCTTGCTGATTTGTCTCCTTCCATTTCTTCTCTCCTTTCCGAGCTCCCTTCCCTTCCTATGTCTTCTGCAGCCCCGGTTTCCCTTCCTCCCGTGGACACCTCCGCGGCTATTCTTTCAATGCCACCGCCGCGTGTCTCCACGTTCTTCCCCTCCTCTACCGTTGCTGCCGCCCCCTCTGTCTCTGGTCCTTCTTCTATAGGACCAGCTTGGATCTCTCAGCAGCTCAGCCAGCCAAAGAGGAAAGTCCCCATCGCTCCGATGGACTTTTCGGTTATTCCGGCTAAAGGAGCAAAGAAGCACAAGCCGGTTACACGCTTCTCAAAGAGCGCTGCAGGTGAGAGAGTCCTGGAAATAGCTTACCCCGATCCCACCAAAGAGAAAGAAGATCTGTCTCCAGCAGATTTCACAGTGACCCAAGTCACAATGGGGACGTCCTCTGAAAGTCTCCAGGGGGAAGCTCGTTCCGCGGTTGATGCACTTTGTGAAAAGCTTCGAGAAGCCAAAGAAGAAAAGAGGTTACTGAAGGAACAGAATAACTATCTGCTCCAAGCCTTACAGAAGATGGGAAGTGCACCCCCCACAACTGCCGCCGAGACTCCTGAGCTGCTCAGTCAGGACAAGATCAATGAATATTCAAAGATCGGTGAGCAGGGCATGGCTGTTTCTGCTTGGAGAAGTTAGATTCTCAAAGATAGCGAAAAGGTAATCGCCGAATATATCAGCTTATCCCTGAACATTGAAAAGGCGAACAAGGAACTCCAAGCATTAGCAGTCCCGATATCAGAAGAGTTAGAAAACGCTAGACTCCAACACGAGGCCTTCCAACAGATGTTCGACTGTTCAGTCGAAGATTTGGTCAAGTTCGGAGTATTCGGTCACCCAAGGACCCTCAACAAGACTATGTCCACTCTGGAATATCGGATAGATCAGCTCGAGTTCGTGTTAGAAAAAATAGATAAGGTGAAGGAAGAGGCCCTGGATGCGATGCATCAAATGGAGAAAATTGTTTTATCCATAATCCAGGGTTGCTCACTCCTTCCCTCACCTTAAGAACGGCTGATGATACTATCCGGATTTTCAAGGAGTTAGCTTCTCAAGGAACAGGGCCAGAAGTCACATTTGATACCGAATCCATCAATAACCTACTGGCCTGTAGGGGATTTCATCGGTTTCCTGATCGAGGCGGGGTAAAGACTATTCCAACATCCCGGAAAGGCTCATAAATGAGTGGGAGACTTGCGAGGCTATCAGCGAGCGACACAAGGATCCATCATAGGATCAGTTCGGGCCAATGATCAGCAAGTTCTTGGAATACCGCGCTCAGTTCCACATCTCATCTCCTGAGCAGCATCAGAAGCAGGCGACCCCTTTTCGGCCGCAGGACGATGATGATGACTAGCTTCTTCTTCTTCTTCTTCTTCCTCTCGCTATTCTCCGACTTTCTTTTCTGAATGTCTAAAAATGTGTTGGCACAAAGGATGACATCACCCATGTTGCATCATGGGGGTGATGTCATCCATCCAAGTTGTTAAAGTCAACATGAATTTTGGATATTTTGTAAATATCCTTGTAGATAAGTGGTTGGCTCCATTTTGCCTTCTCTCTCTCTCATCTTCTATAAATACAAGAATACTTGTTGTATTCGTGGTGGAACATTTTTTCAGATAGAATAGAAGTGAGGAGAGAAAGACTTTGAGCTTTCTTGTAACAGAGAAGAACAGTAATACAATTATTCAGACTTTGTGCTCAGTAGCTGTGTTAATACATTAGATCTTTCTTATACGTTAGATCTGTATGTATCTGTTAGATTCACATCTACTTTTCCGTCATTTGTTTATCAGTATTGTTTTGTTTATTTATGCAAGTAGGTTTGGCTCTGTTTACTACTAAGCCCAAAGCATAGATCTTCTGACCCTTCCGCTTTGGAACTCATTTCTTTTCTTCCTTCGGATCTGTTCTTTCTATTCTCCTTTTATTCCTTTCTTCTCTTCGCAGCCTAGAACGCTCTACTGGGATGAGATCCCAACCCCCGAAGGCAGAATCTGTGAGACTTGCATAGGTTCCTGCTAGTAGAAGTAGCAATAAACCAGTTTCGCTTTGCTGTCTCAAAGAGGGGCTAAGCCCTGCAACACCGTTGGCCCGTTATCCATAGATTGTCCGCGCGACAGATTTTCGGACCAACAGTTTTTTTGGTGACTCCGCTGGGGAACGAATGGACAAGATCTGTCAGATCTATGCTGGTAGTAAGATAAAAAAAATCAGGAAAAATCAGCAGGTTGCTGCCCAGTTTGCAAATCTGAGCTTTTGTTGAAAATCCAAAAAATTTGCAAAAAGTGCCCGAATCAAAAATTTTCTTCTGAGAGTCATAGATCTGGGCTTTTACATATCTTTAGTTCGCTGAGTTTTTACAGAAATCATTATTTTTCCGTAGATCTGAGTTTTGAATCTTTTCTAAAAAAGTTTCTAAACCCTCTGAAAAAGTCCAAATCAGATCCGAAAATCAGCTTACTATCTCTCCCCACCATCTTATCCTCATTTTCATCTGTCATTTAACCGCAATCGGTTTTGAAGAGGATAATTTTTTTAATATCCAGAAAAGTGCGCTGCTGCTGGTTTTTGTCAAAAAACCAGAAAAATCAGCAAGTACACCCAAAAATAAAGTTAAATCTGCGCTGTAATATGCAGATCTGAAACGTACACTGGTGAGTGAACCTTTACGCGCAACAGGAGAGCCCGTGGAGAAGCTGATCCTACTTTCGATCTGCTTCAGAGGCACAATTTCAGCGTAACACCGGCACGTTTTTCAGCGCTAAGTTCAGCTAGCCGGTCTCATCCAGGAGTGTCTCACCTTCACAAAGAAAAGGTCTGTTACCAGAAGCATCTACATCCCTTGTAGTGCCTTGCTGCTCAGTGGAACCCACCTTCCAGCTCGTGTGCTTTTTCCAGCTTTTTCAAATGGCGGTACCATGGGGAAATGCTATGGGCCCTGCTCGCACTGCCACATCCAGTTCACGCACTCCCTCACGGAAAAAGGAAATCGAAAGAATTTTCCTAAATTCGACGGGAGCGGAAATCAAAGCACGGATTCCCACATATCTGCTTCATTATGTCATGCAGTATCTTGGACGTGACTCATGAAGATGTGTCAGTTCACCTTTTTTTGGAAACCTACAAGGGCCTGCAGCTGAATGGTTTCAGCATTTGCCGGCCGATCTATCACCAGTTGGGCAACTTACGGGACGCTTTTGAAGACAGGTATAAGCCCTCAGAAGATGCGTTCACTTTATTATCACGAATCACTCATCTGAAGAAGGAGGCAAACGAGACCATGCGTGATTTTATCGCCCGGTTCAATGCTCTAATCAACCGTGTCCCTACTGCCATGCTTCCAACACCGGAGAATCAGAAGTGTTTCTTCGATGAACGCCATGAGCTCAAAAGTCAGCTTCTTGCTCCTTCAAGAGCGAGTGGCTACTCTTTGACCTCTCGCTCAGGCTGCCATCCGGATAGAAGACAATTTGATAATATCTGGCGAATTGAAAAAGGAATCATCAAAGCCTAAGTCCTTGGGCCCTTCACCCACCACTTCGTCTGATCCAGCATTCCAAAAATGGCGAATGATTGCTCGCATTGAAGAAGCAGTTGGCCCAGCTCCCCCAGTTCCTCATACCGGGATGTTCCAAGAAGGAGTTTTGTTTCCTAACAATGCTTCACAAAAGGCCGCGTTCTACATTCACGCAACGGGGTCTAGATTTCATCGAAATGGTTAATCTAGTTTCAAGTGTGGGTCACAGATGGATTCTACAGTCACTGATTATTTCACCTGATGGACAGAGGTAGTTCCATTGAAGGAAGCCACCGAGATTATGATCCTGAACCTCCTCCAAGATATCACCACCCATTTTGAATCTTCCCACACAATCATATTAGATAATGCAAAGGATTTTTTGGTCGTGAAGGTGTTCGAATTCATAATGATACATGGAATCTATCTAAAAACTTCTTCCAACTATTATGTGTATGTAACTGTTGGCGAGTCTACAATAAGAATCTAACAAATTATAAAAGAATGGGGAATGAACATAAGGGTTGTCACATGAGCCAGTCTAGGACAACCTTATGCATACCATCACCCCCAAACAAATCCTGAAGGCCTCACCATCATGAATTGGTCTATATAAAAGTTCATTGTAATGCCTATCACTATGGAGGCTCCTATCTTGCACTTAATTAAAACAAATTGAGATCAAAGAACATGGAACGATGCAAGTAAGACTTGCGGAACTGATAGAGGTTCAAGAAAAAAGGGAGGCAACCCATGAATCCATGATCAACCTTCAGTAGGTTATCAAAAATTGGTTTGATCATAAGACTTTTGAACCAAATTTCTGAGTTAAAGCTTTGTTTTTGAAGTGGGACAAAAGAGCCACCAAGACCAACAATAATGGAAAATTTGACCCCCTCTGGGCATGTTCAAGATCACTGCATGCAAGCAACACAATTCCTTTGAGCTTGAGACTATAGAAGGTGAGCCTTTAGAGATTCTGGTGAACAAGATCCACCTTAAACCGTTCCATTGAGTCTTTTGTATTGTAAGTTTATATCATATGTATAGTCCCTTCTTTTTGTCTTTTGCTTTGTTTAGAGGTGTCGCCCCCTCAAATAAGTGTCTTTGGACATGTGTCTCCTACAAAGACTCTTCCACCCCTTTTTGAAGGTTTTTAAGGATGTGTACCTTCCTATGTTTCCCCGAAGTAAATGATCCAATGTCTTTTTGGGATAATTAATGAAAAGGAATGGAGAATTAATGAAAAATATCTCAGGAAACGAAAAATTCGGCACTAAGGGTCATTTGACCAAAGTGTCGTTGCTTGATGTGACAAACTATATGTGTGAGCATTTAATTTTTGGGAGTTGAGGAGGCTATTCAAGGCAAGTTCTGGAGTAACACAATATTCATTTCAAATGCTAAGAGCCTCTTTACTGAGTTCCTGAGTCTGTAATTAAAAAACTAGAGCTTTCACCAATTCTAGAACAACCATGGCATCATTCGGCTCCCTACCATAGAGAAAATATTATACAAGGCAACTTGTGCCACACCACTCTCCCTACCGAAGGCTGAGATTACCTAATAGTGGAACACATTTTAATGACCTTTCCATGGTTACAAATTTCACAGATAAGATCTTTGATCTCGTTCTCACTAAGAAGTCGAAGGTTGCGAGGAAGGTAGCCCATGCCAGGTTCCTGAATTTGGGGGATTATGAGTCTTTTGGCTCCATAATTTGGACAACCACACTCACACATTATATGGTGCCTCTCGTGCACCCATGTCCTGAGCTTATATAGATGTGTGTGCATTGGTTTGACCTTGCCTCCAACATCATAAAGGGCACGAACATACAGATGAAAATTACACCATAGGCCATCAGGGATATTTTCGCCCTATCTTAGGACCAAACAATTAGTTTCTATAATATTACCAAACTCCAAAAAATTTGAACTCAATACCAGAAAAAGACCACATTCATCAACATGGACTTATGACAAGATGATTCAAGCAGCTCTGGGACACCGAGATTTCCAATCCCCCTTAAAATGTTCTTGCAAGATTCTCAAGATTCCTGTTCCATGTTGGTGTTCATTTTTGGCCAATACTCAGACAAAAATGTCCATGAATGGAAAGTTGTGGAACTTTTCCGGATGAGATCCGTGAAAAGAGACCAGGCCTATCGATTCAACTTCATCAAGGTCATTTCAGACTCCATTTATGAGTAATTGGCCATGTTTCCTATTAATGCCACCTTCAGGTACTCTTCCTATTTGTTCCACCTCATTTTGTACTAGAACTCCTAGTTCCTTGGCCAATTTATGAACCTACAGCTGTGGGACCTAAAGATGGACCCCCAGAAGATCATTCCGGTATCTGCATGGACTCATGTGTTTTCCCGCTCTTCAGACGCATATGAATTTGCTAAATGCTTTGTTGCACCCCTTTTAGAAGAATTTGATCCAGAAGGGTTCGATAAAAAAATGAACGACTCATTCTGAACTATCCTGATGGATCCCCTGCACCCCTGTGACTATTTATTCGTGGCAACACATTCAATGATCTAGTTGCATGGATTATGAGATGAATTCTTCATGCTTCTAAGAATTCTCACAGAGTGAGTGGTTGGTTTGGAAGTGACCACCAGTGAAGGAACTGTCCAACAAAGTCCTCCGAGGAAGAAATTTAAATCAGCTATTGTCTCTTCTTCCACCACCCTTTCACCTCCTCCCATTCATCCATATCCTCCACCCTTCACTTCCCTAGCTAGAGGTCCCCTTGTTTTGATGACTCTAACCCAGACTCTTCCTCCTCCCAGATCCTCTCTCCTTCCTCCGCTTCCCACCAACATTCTCTCCTTGAGTTATAATGGGCCTTCCTTTGGCTCTCGTAACTTCTCATCCCCAAAAACCAGTTATAGTCCCTTATGACCTACCTACATGGTTCCCATTTGCAAGTGGGATAATCCCTTCTCCCTCAGAGTTTTTGAACCAAGCTGAGGCAGTCAAGGTAGCCCGAGATAAAAGGAGGGAGAAGAAGAAAAATAAAGAAATGGTAACAAGAGCTCAGATATAAATGTGGTCATTGTATGACCATCAACAGAGTTCCCTAACCATCGCCTAGATGGTTGCTATGTCTCTAAACCCACCGAGCATATGCAACCTGATGATTATTCCATCAACACTATTACGATGGACCTTACACAGTTCTGGCCTCAGGATAAGGTCAAACTAATGAGTGAGACGACTACCGTAGTCACCATCGACTACCTCAAAATAAGTAATAAGCTGAAGAAAATGAAGGCTAGCCTCCTACAGACACAGAGCACAATAGCTTGCTTCAATTCTAATATCAAAGGTAAGGGAAAGGAAATAGAGAAACTTCGCAAGGAGTTAAAAGAGGTAGAATCAGAAGAAGCTCTTGTAGCTTCTCAAGCAGAAACCAAGAGGTTAGAGTCCGAATTGACAACATCCAAGGCAATGGCTAGTTCACTCGATTAGGAGAAGAAGCTCCTTTAGTAGGAGGTTGATTCCAAGAAAGCAGAGGTCACTTTTCTCCAAGCAAAGCTACATACCTCAGAGGTTGAGAATGGAAAATTGTAAATAAATTGTAAGGCATCAGAGGACCTGGTCAAGGATTTAACCCGAAAGCTCACTCAATAGCCCCAGAAAGGGGGAATTGTCACATTGGTGCCAGGATTATACACCTCTTGCTGTAAGAGAATTTCCACTTAGGAAATAGACCTAGGGCCCACAATCAAATTCATATCTGATGTGTAAATCTTGTGTGCCAATGTAGAGTCCTTGGCCTCAACCATTATCAACGCCTTATCCACAAAATTTCCTAAATCACAAATGTTGGTTAAGAAGCTTTATGACTCTTCAGATGCTGCCCTGTAAGGGGATGACATACAGACATGCAGATGGTCATGGAAAAGATCAATGAGATTCTGAGTTGTAACAAGGCAACTATCAAATGAAAGAATCTCCTGACTCAACTCTAGTTACGGATCAAAGAGTGGAAGAAAAACATTGAAGAATTAGTTTAATTGGGCTTCCCGTCTCCATTCATTAATGAATCCATTGTCCTATCAAACAACTAAATCCAATAGCTACTTATGGGAAATCAATAAGATAAGATTGTCTTTCAGTCTTTAAAAGATGATTCTAGTGTTGCTGAGGTGGAGGACATTTTGAATCCAATTATAAAACTACAGTTCTTTTTGCATGAAATGGTGCAAGATATTTAAAAATTCTCTCACAAGGAGATCATCAAGATGGATAGAGCCTTTCAAGCTCTACAACAAAGGACATACCCGATAGACTGAATAGATCAGGTACCAAGCTGCTTTGAAGCAGATATGAGTGGAATCTCTTTGAGCCACATTTTGAAATTTTACGGTAGGGAAGGGTTTCCAAATTCTTCCATGACTGGCATGGAGTCCCTTGGTGAGTCACCATAACTGTAGAATGATTTCTACATTTTTTGGGGCCCCTCCAATTCTGCTCCCTTTCATTGCCTGACCCCTTTTGTTTTTTGTTGGACTAAATTTTTCCTAAGTATGGAGCTAGATGTGGAGGGTATCCACGTGTCCCTTCGGTGCATTTTGAAGAAGGCACAAGGCATCAGAAATATTCAAGCAGTGAGCATAAAACACGTGGCTAACGCATGACACAATGATCCAGGTGGGCTGAAAAGTCAAAGATAAAGGGAAAAATGTGCAAGCCTCCATGTGTCTCTCAGGAAAAAGTTTAAAAGGAAAAAGAAAAGGAGAATCCCCAAAGCACCAAAAGGTCTCCACATGTTACACATGCAACCACCACCACTGAAAGGACCAATTAAAGAAGCGAAGGGCTCAAGATTCATCAGATTAAATATGATCTTAGGTCCCAAAACATGCAGTTGAGATCTACTCCAAAGTTCGAAGATCTCGTAGGTAAGAACTAAATGTGGGTGGTGGAAACATTAATAGATGCACATTGAATTAAGAGCCACATAGATCTATAAGAGAAGGTTCTGGTGTGAGATACAGGGGGGAGATAGAAAAAAGATAATTTCAGAGCTCCAGAAGAGATTTAGGTTCTGTCTATTGTGTTCATTGGCCTTAGCAAGGCTATGTTGTAAAGAAAGTATTGTATTCTGTGCCATCTTGGCCTTATGTACTATTTTCTCTATAAATAAGAGTTCTTGTTTTGTGCACTGATAGGTTCGCAATCTTCTATGTCCTCTATCTCTTCTTGTTTACTTTTTTAGTTTTAGATAAATGTTTAAATATCTATTGTGCTACATGCCCTTAGATCTTTTACATAAATCTATTCATTCACTCATGGTTATTTTCATCCGGCCTTTGATAATTTGAGATATCTCAAGAATAGTTGATCATGTTGAAATATCTTCAATTAATCTAGTAGTTATTTCAATAACATCTTTGTGCTCTTTAGTAAATTCTCAGCACATCGCCTAAGATAGGATTTATTTACTATTGTATTTTATCTCTAACCCATTATCTCAACACGAATAAGAGAAGAACTAACTTCTATTAAATCTGGAGGTTATCTTAGGGGCCAAGTACCACATCTCTAAGATTTCCCATGACTTTGGTGATTCATCTGCAAAGATAATCATCAACATGACACCTACCATGGAACTCCCTCAAGTGAATATCCCTCTGCACACCATAAAACAACCAAATACAACGTTAGAACACTACAAAAATCTGCACACACTCATTTATTACTATACATTACACATCTACTTTTCATCATTCTAGGTCACATACACACTTTTTGAACCAAGGCGAGCCCAGATGTAGGACTGGGGCACCCGGGAGCATGACACCAATGCCCAGATCTGGGTGCTCTTGTCCCAAGGGTCACTAGTGCCCTAACCACTAATTTTCAGGTCTAAAACGTTGAGAAAATTATAATTTTCAAATTTGTAAAAATTCAATACAAACGACTAGTATACCATACATTTTTTGAAAAAAATGCACTTACCAACTCCGTAGTTATGCGTGAAACTACAACGGTCGTCACCACCCTCTCAAACTGACTAGGGTGTGTTGATCTCACTTGTGGAATTTTTACTCACGTTGTGCTTAATCTCCCAATCGTGTAAAAACCAAATGATGTAACTAACTAATTTTTCACTTCACTACTAATAGTTCCTTTTCCACCTAATTTATTATAGTCATTATTTCATGCTTATTCACGTAATTAATACACACCACACCAATTTTGTCATATGTTGAGCCTTTCTACTCTGATTTACACCCTGTTCATAACATTATTTTTAGAATTATGCCTACCACCATAACATACACATTACACGTGCATTATCTCTCCTTGAATTTGTCTTCCATCCACTTCATACACATTTTTGACAATTTTTATCACTTTCTATCTATTTCATGCTTACTTTCGGCTTAGCGTTCATTCTTCTCATCACTCCCCCTTTTTCTGAAAGGAGGCATATCATTGGGGTTATCCTATAATTCCCCTTATATCACCACATGTTTAAAACACTACTGATGTGACAATTGCAAAACATTTACTAGTTCACCACGTTAAATTTCACCATTAATTCCCCCTAATGACCTAATTTGGGGGTAAAAAACATACAATTTCTCTATGCGACATTTCATCACTTCCCCCTAGTGACCTAACCTGGGGGAAACAAGTGATTAAAAATCCTTCTATGTGATTAGTCACAAGTTTCTATCGATTCCCCATAATGACCTAATCTGGGGGCAACTAGTGTGAAATATCTCTATGAGTAATAATTCAAATCAATCAATTAATCAATGCGTTCACACCTCTAACAATCAAAATAATATCAATCAATATAAATTCAACATAATTGGCCTCCCAGATGACCTAACTTGGAAGCTACATGCAGCCTCCTGGATGACCTAACTTAGGAGATTACATTCATTGCTTTCTCAGATGACCTAACTTGGAAGCCATTAGATTGTGACGACACCCATGGAGTTGGAGCAAGAGTGCCTTTCCTATAACACTCCTATATGAATCAACTATTTGATCGAAATTTTCTGGATCTAGAAACCACAAAATCTTTGATCTGAGTCCTTCTGCTGTGGCTAGATCTTAAGGATGTAGTTAGAGATTGGAGAATAACATACTTTTCTCCCTACACTCTTCCTCTGGTGACACGACACCAAAATCCTCTGGTTGATTATTCATATACACGCAATCAGGTTGGGAACTGATCAATCCCTACCCAATCTCATCATTATCTTACAAATTTCAAAGTCATCTAACATTTTCTATCACCACTTTCAATTAGTACACTTCATCACGACATTACACTTTATACTACGTTGCATGGATCAACATGCTGATCCATGGTTCAGCACACTATATGGTTCTTTTGGAATGTTTTTTACTACCACATCTACGTGTTCTACTACAACATGGGCTTCTCTGAATTTGTCTTAGGTACGCATCTCTATCTACTTTATGTTACAGAGACTTCACTCACCAACATAAAGTGGGGGAAAATGTAGTCACAAAATTACTATTACATTTATACCACCAAGTATGCTATTATATATATGGATCTCACGTAAGAAAATTATTCAGTAATGACACATCCTGTAGTCCTTTCGTCAGTTAGTTAGTCATCATTTTGATTTGTCTTGCACAATCGTCAGTATTTTACATAGTTCCGGTAATCTTTCAGGGAGTATTAGGTGTCGTTATTTAATCATTTTTTGTGTCTAGCCTTTTATTAGGGTGTCTAGGTTAGTGATGAGGCTAGAATATGTCTGATTAATGTATAATATATGATCTCATCTTACTCTCCTTTTGATTAAGTTTGATTGCATTGTGTGACTTTTAGTTGATCTGATATGAGTTAGGATGTAATTGTATGTCTTTTGATTGATTGTGATTCTAATGTTAAAAGCTCTAGAATTCCTGACAAAGTGTGTGTTTGAAATTTAGTTTTGTAATAAAGCAGGTCTAATCAGTCGAGGAAATGAAGCAAGAAGCATTCAATATGTTTTCAGCAAACATATTGTTCCCACACAGCTTAGTTCCAAAACTTCCAAGCTAGTTTCAGAACTCCATCACATAGTCATCATCTAGTTCCAGAACTTTTGGACTTAGTTCCGGAACTCCAGTATTTAGTTCTGGAATTTTCAGACTTAGTTCTGGAACTCCTGGGGATAGCTCCAGAACTCTCACGGTTTTGATCCTTAACAATTTACTATGGTTCTAGAACTTCTCTGAAGTTCAAAGTTCTAGAACTGATGGGAGTTATCTATTCTAACCACATCCAAAGAGATTTTGCATGCTACAAACCTTTCAATCAAGAAAGGATGAGAAGATTTCTGAATGTAGATCCAGGGAGAGTTATCTTACAGCTATCTTGATCAACTGCAATTTGACTCAGCATCTATTCTAGGCATGATTTGATTTCATCAGAATCAATTGAGACAACTGTGATTGTAAAATGTATATAAAAGTAAGACCTGCAGTAGATAGATATAATATATATAGAATATGATATGAGATAGAAATAGAACAGAGAAGAGAAATATAGACTAAGTACTCAAATCTAGTACATTTTGTAATACCGAATGTTTTATCAATAAAATAGCCATTCTTATTTGAGAGAATTATGAGTTGTTAAATCCTGATTCGAGGAGGAGTAAGGGCCCACTCCCCCAAGGACCAGGATATTCATTTATTTGGTATTTATATTTCTTCAGCAAATAGCTTAGATCTGTTAATTCTGTATTGTTTTAATTCTTTCAGTTAAACTCTGTTGTATACTTGTTCCTGTAGGTGTTTAGATAGATTCTTATATTTCTTGCAATTATTTTCAAGCATTCTAAATTGAGTGTGTTTATTTCCAAAAGCAAGTGTGTTTACTTTCAAAAGCAAGTGTGTTTATTTTCCAACAACAAGTGTGTTTCCATTCTGCATAGTGTGTTTCCTTTCAGCAAAGCTTTTAGTGTGTTTACTTTCAGCAAGTTTTCATAGTTTGATTTAAATAAGGTTTTACCAAGAAGTCCTTAAGACATTGAAGAGATCCCCCAGAAAATACAAAAATAACTACAGTCAACTACTAGATCGATTAAATTACTCTTGTTGCATATAGCTTTAGACACACCCCTAGTTTGATATGACATTAACAAGAAGTTGATTAAATGAAGTGAATAATGACACCCATCATTTTTGGTGCTGTTTCTCGGGGATCACTAGTTGGAACTTTCTAATTAAGTGTTAGCAAGAGCAACAAAACATACATCTAGTAGTTGAAGGATCTTCCCTGCTATATCACAAAATATATGAGTAGACCAAGAGACTCACAGGGTAGATTCCTCCCAAAAACATCTTCACAAGAATTCATAACATCCTCTAGTCAAAGTAAGGAAATATATCAAGAATTAGAGGCACCATCATCCCCTTTCAGACAAGAAACAAAATTGCCATTTTTGGAATTCTTAGATCAATCACCTAAAGGAAGTGGAACTTTTAGGAGAAGGATTATTACTCAAGATCCATTTAGGGTGAGTTTTGATTCTCAATTGAGTAGTCAACCTCCTACTCCTGATTTTTCACCTTCCCCAAGGCATACCACTTACCACATTGATTGGGAGGAAAATTCAGAAAATATTTTTAAAATGGCACGAGAAGCTGAGAGAGAACCTGATAGGACCTTTACCTATCCAATCCAATTGGGAGATGATGATACATCAATGAAAAATATCTCACCTGCACATTTACCCACATTTAGAGGGATGTCATCTGAAGATCCTGACCAATTTCTGTTTGAATTCAAGGTACTATGTCAGACCTATGATTATAAAACAGATAATCAAAAAAATCAAGTTGTTTCCATCCACTTTGAAGGATGCAACAATGAGGTGGTTCATGGGATTACCATCCAACTCTATTAGCACTTGGGCACAAATGGAGACTGCCTTCCTAGATAAATACCAGGATTATTGTAGAGGGAGAAATAGGAAGGAAGAATTCTTCAAAATCAAGCAAGAGGATGATGAAAACATAGAAGACTATTTAGACAGATTCCTCTTTGTTAGCAAAAGATGTGGATTTGTGCTTTCAGAGGAGTTAAGTAAAACCATTTTTCTCAAAGGTTTGGATGATGAATCTAGGGAATCCCTTAACTTGATAGGAGGTGGAGACATTGATCAGATAAGAATGAATGGAATTAAGGAGATTTGTAGAAGCTATTCCAGAAATGAGAGGTGGACCTAGAAAAGGAAAATCAGTGAAAAGTCTGAATCCAGATATGAACAAACTAATGGATGAGTTAGCAAAAATTAAAACAGACATTTTAGTGCAATTAACCTCTACTATGGATGGATTACAAGCTAAAGAAAATTCCAAAACTGAACCATTGGCTATGTATTGTCCTAGATGTAGGAAGAAGCATGCATTAAGAGACTGTCCTTTGGATAAAATAGAAATGTGTCTTATCTGTGAATCTAAAGAACATGATACTGATGTTTGTTCTTTACTTCCCATTATTAAGAATCAGCTTAAACAAACCAGTGCCTCATCTACAACAGAAGAATTGAATTTTGTTCAGAGACAACCTAACCAAGGGAAGTTTATGCCAAGATCAGCTCCTAATCCCTGGACGATGCCATGGGCTGCTCAGTCAGTACCACAAAATTGGGGACAACCACCTTGGGTACCTCAACCAACTTGGAACCCTCAAGATTGGGAAAATCAAGCTTGGTATGCTCAAGGACATCAAAAACCATGGGATGGTCAAGGAAATCCTTATGCTTGGTCATAACCTAGATGGAACCCTAGTAATTATTCTCAAGGAAGAACATATCCAAATCAAAATCAACAGGCCATCATGGGATCTCCTGCACAAAATTCAAAAACTGAGAATGTAGTCCAAACGCAAATGCCAGCACAACCAGTAGAAAATCCAAGAAACAAACAAACAACTCCTGTTTATGGAACAAAACCAGAAAAATCAGTTGATTTACATGCTATGGATTGTAAGGATATTCAAACTAGATCTGAGAAAATCATTAACAATCTACCCCTTATAATCACTGAAATGACAGAAGAAAATGAAATCCCTAGTACTATTGTTCCAAAAGAGGATATTGAAAGAAAAGAAAAGGAGCCAAATAGAAACACTACTAAGACTCCATTTCTAGAGAGATTCAAAGAAGCTATAGAAATCAAGGAGTCTGAGTTGGTACAAGAACTAAGGAAATTGAATATTGAAATACCACTGTTACAAGCAATTAAAGACATTCCAGAATTGAACAAATTAATCAAAATGTTATGTATGAAAATCCTGGAAGGAAGAAACAGTACCCCAAGACTATCAAAGTAGATGGGAAACTTGCTGATTTATTAGCAGGAAAACTTTTACTTCCCAAATACGGAGATCCTGGAAGTCCTGTTATTTCTGTCTCTATAGGAAATAAGGATGTACATAATGTTTTGATAGATTTGGGAGCTGTTATCAATGTAATGATAGTGGATACTCTGAAAACATTACCATTAATGGGTATACAACCTACTAATACCATATTGCAGATGGCAGACCAATCTGTAGCAAAACCAGAAGGAATTATTGAAGATGTGGCGGTTATGGTGGAGTCATGGGAATATCCAGTTGACTTCCTTATACTACAACCAAAAGGTAAAACATTGGGTTATCCCATTATTTTGGGTAGACCATGGTTAGCTACAGTTGCTGCTTTAATAGATTGCAGGTCAGGTGATATGACAATCTTGAATGGTAAGAACTCTAAACAAATTTCCTTATATCCTACTGCACGACCTTTTACTGAAAATCATGAACAATTGTGGGTTGATTCTCCTGAAACTAATAAGAAAAATTTGTCTTCTTTGGCTATGATCACATTGCAAGATCATGTAAGAGAAGTAGAAGAGATGATTAATCCACCATTGGATGAGAACCTGTTATCCTTGAAGCAATCAGAAATAGTTCTAGAACCTGCGAACTTAGTTCCGGAACCCATGAACTTACTTCCTAAACCCACAAACTTAGTTTCTAGAACCTGTGGCTATAGTTCAGGAACCACCACATTTAGTTCTGGAACCATGACAACAACAATTCTCTTTGATTGAAAATGATTTCACTCCAGAGGAATGAGATTTCTCGTGGGGAGAGGATGAATCAGTAGCTTCAGTTTCAAGTACATCAGGAAGTGGTGAAGAATTTCTGGAAAGTAGCAGTGATGAAGAATTTGGCCTGCAAAGAGATAAGTATCATAATTCTCATTACTGTCCTTTTTCCAGTATTCTGTCTCAAGGAACTTTTGGAGATGTTGCTACATACCATATGTTGTTACCACATGCATGTCCATTAAATAATTTAATGAAACCCTTTCCACAAATCAGTTCATCACATATTGGAACCAAGCATGTTGAAATTCAACTGGGTAAAACTTTAAACATTAACAGTTGGTTGAAGGATGATGAAGAAGCTAAATTGTTTGATGTTCTAAAAAATCATACTAAATATTTTGCTTGGGATTACAAAGACATGAAGGGGATTCATCCAAGTATCTGCACTCATCACATCTATACTGAAAACATTAAACCAGTTAGGCAGCCTCAAAGAAGGATTAACCCAACTTTAAGGGATATAGTCAAACAAGAAATTGAAAAACTATTACAAGTAGGTTTCATCTACCCTATCTCAGATAGCCAGTGGGTATCTCCTCTTGTAATTGTTCCCAAAAATAATGGAAAATGGAGAATATGTGTTGACTATAGGGAACTAAACAAAGCCACAATGAGAGATTATTTTCCCTTATCATTCATAAATCAAGTCCTAGATAACCTTTCAGGTAAACAATACTTTTCTTTCTTGGATGGCTTTAGTGGGTACAATCAGATCAGAGTTTCTGTTGAAGATTAGGAAAAAACTACATTTACATGTCCATGGGGAACCTTTTCCTATAGGGTGTTACCATTTGGTTTATGCAATGCTCCTACAACTTTCCAGAGAGTTGTACTTGCAATCTTTGCTGATCTAACAAATGATTGTGTTGAGGTATATATGGATGACTTCACTGTACATGGAGATACATTTGAAGATGCTTTGAGAAATCTGGACAGAGTGTTAACAAGATGTGAACAACACAACCTGTCTCTTAGTGATGAAAAGTGTTTGATGATGGTGGATGAGGGGATTGTATTAGGACACCATATTTCAAAAAAAGGAATTCAAGTGGATCAAAACAAAATTAGGATCATTTCAGATTTACCTATTCCTCAGACCCCCACAGATATCAAATCATTTCTAGGGCATGCTGGGTACTATAGGTGCTTTATAAAATATTTCAGTAAAATTGTTGCCCCCATGTTTAATTTGCTAACCAAGGACTGTGAATTTCTTTGGGATGAAAAGTGTCAGCATGCTTTTGAAGAAATTAAAGAAAAATTAATCAGTGCCCCAATATTGAGAGGACCTAATTGGGAAAATCCATTTCATATCCAAACAGATGCCTCAAATTATTCCATTGGTGCAGTATTGGGACAGAAAGATGAGGAAGGAAAGATGTATGCCATTTATTATCTTAGCAAGAATCTTACTCCCACTGAAAATAATTACACCACCACTGAAAAGGAATTTCTTGTTGTGATTTATGCAATCAATAAATTCAGACATTACATTACAGGGTACAAGATATTTGTACACATAGATCATTCAACAATTAAGTATTTAATGAACAAACCAGTGGTTGGAGGAAGAATAATTAGATGGTTATTACTTTTGCAAGAATTTGATATTACCATTGTGGACAATCCAGGTAAATCTAATGTGGTAGCTGATTTTTTGTCAAGACTAACCACCACAGGGGAGCAAGATCCAGTCAAGGATAACTTTCAGATGAACAACTATTTACAATCTCAGTAAGAACACCATGTTTTTTTGATATGGAAAATTATCTTGCAACAAGGAAGTTTCCTCCTTATTTCACTAAGAAACAAATAAAGAAGTTAATTAAAACTAGTGCACAATTCAAATGGTTAAATGGAATGCTATTTAAATGTGGTCCTGATTTTGTCTTTACGCAGGTGTGTAAGAGAGGATGAAATATTTGACATCCTCAGAGCATGTCATGATGAACCAAGTGGAGGACACTATTCAGTGAAAAGAACAGCTCATAAGATACTTGGCACTGGTTATTATTGGCCATCTTTGTACAAGGATGTGAAGAGATATATCAAGAGGTGTGATCCTTGTCAAAGGATGGGATAACCAACTTTCACCAATGAAATGCCTCTTCAGCCTCAAGTTGTGGTTGAACCATTTGAGAGATGGGGATTGGATTTTGTTGGTCCCTTTAATCCTCCTTCACAAGGGAAGGAATATATTCTTGTGTGTACTGACTATGTGAAAAAATGGGTAGAAGTGCAGGCATTGACAAATGCCACTGAGGAAGTAGTTGTTGATTTCCTTTGGAACAAAATTATGATAAATTTTGGAGCACCAAGGAGCATAGTTTTAGATCAGGGACCACAATTCATGTCTAATATGATCCAAGATTTCACAAGGTATTACCAAATCAATCATAGGAAGTCATCTCCTTACCACCCATAGTCAAATGGACAAGCTAAAGTAACAAAAAGAGAATTAGAGAACATCCTTACCAAAACAGTTAAAGCTGGGAGAAAAGATTGGGTAAAGAGACTACCTGAAGCTTTCTGGGCTTATAATACAACTTGGAAAACTACAACAGGGTTTTCACCATATGAATTGTCTATGGGAAAAATCCCTTGTTTCCATAGAGTTTGAAACTTCAGACGACCCATTGAGGAAATATGACAAAAGTGAAGGTGAAAAAATTGAGTTGAATGGAGCTGAACAAAAAGAAAGAATCCTTCTAACTCAATGAGTTAGATGAATTAAGGTTGGCCGGTGATATAGTTTCAGTAGAACCCGAGACAAGAGGAAAATTCAAGAGCAAAGGAAGCGACAATTACATGAAACACACATATCAAGAAAAGGCAATTCAAAGTAGGAGTTGTAGTTGGAAAAAGGCATTGCTGTCAGGATTCTAAGTACCATAATTCAAGGGAAAATTGAGAACCAGATGGTTGGGAGTTCCGAAAACCTGAGCAGATAGATGACAATGGTTTTATTTATTATGTCATTGATGGCAGCAGAGAACACTCATGGTCAATGACATAGGTTGAAACTCTATAGGAACCTCCCACTATGGAGGAATTCTGCAAGGAAGATTACAAGTTTTTTCAATAAATTTGACTCCCCTTACATAGTGGTGGAAGAACCATATTTTTCCAAAATCATCAAATAATCAGATCATAAATCTAAATGCAAAGGGAAGAAGATCAAAACCAGAACCCGATGGTCAGCCGTTTACATAGCAAAACTATAAAAACTTTTGACAATGTTGCAAAAAATAATTATGGAAATTTCTCAAACGGATAACTGGCAATTGACAATCCAGGGCCAAATGGCTAATGTGGTTAGCTCTTTTTGGGTAGATTCTTACACCAAAGGAATTCTCTATCCATTCCAAAGTTAACTTTCTAGATCATGTTTTGTTCTGAGCAAGAACTGACCTTGTGATGATTTTTCAAATGTGAAAAATTATCATTTTTAAGGATGAATTATCCTCTTTTCACCATAAATAAAGAAGTTGAATTAAAACCAGTGCATGTGTGAATTGAAAATGGTTAAGGGGATGATGAGTCATATTTAACATTGTGCATCTCCAATTTTGTCTTGCAAAAGTGTGTAAGGAGGATGAAGGCTATCTTTGACATCCTTAGAGCATGTTGATTTTGCCCCTCCCAGGTCTCTTTGGAGGACACTATTTAGTGGAAAAAACCAACTCATTCAAAAGTAATGTAACTTCACCTCAACATTTGGATTATTGGCAGCCCACCATCAATGTATTTGGAGAGGATGTGAAGCGATATATCAAAGGTGTGATTCTTAACAAAGGATGGGACAACCAACTTTCACCAATGAAATGCCTCTTCAGCCTCAAGTTGTCTTTGAACCATTTGAGAGATGGGGATTGGATTTTTTTGGTCCCTTTAATTCCTTCACAAGGGAAGGAATATATTCTTGTGTGTACTGAATTATGTGAAAAAATGGGTAGAAGTGCAGGCATTGACAAATGCCACTGAGGAAGCAGTTGTTGATTTCCTTTGGAACAAAATTATGATCCTTCTTGGAGCACCAAGGAGCATAGTTTTAGATTAGGGACCACAATTCATGTCTAATATGATCCAAGATTTCACAAGGTATTACCAAATCAATCATAGGAAGTCATCTCCTTACCACCCATAGTCAAATGGGCTTTTCTAAAGTTTCAAACAGTCCCTTCTTGGAGAACATCCTTACCAAATCGCAGTTGAAGCTGGGAGAAAAGATTGGGTAAAGAGACTACCTGAAGTTGTGATTCTTATAATACAACTTGGAAAACTACAATAGGGTTTTCACCATATGAATTAGTCTATGGGAAAAATCCCTTGTTCCTATAGATTTTGAACTTCAGACATTGAGGACAACAGTGAAGGTGGGAATTGAGTTGAATGCAGCTCAAAAAGAAAGAATCCTTCAACTCAATGAGTTGGATGAATTAAGGTTGGAAGCACTTCAGCAGACAGAGATAATTCAAGAGCAAAGGAAGCAATGACATGACACACATATCAAGAAAAGGAAATTCAAAGTAGGAGACTGGGCATTGCTGTTCAATTCTAAGTACCAACAATTCAAGGGAAAATTGAGAACCAGATGGTTGGGACCCTATCAGATTGAGTTTAGATATTTGACAATGGTTCTATTCAGTTACTTCCCATTGATGGCAGCAGCAAGAACACTCTTGGTCAATGGGCATAGGCTGAAACTCTATAGGAAGCCTCCCACTAAGGATGAATTCTTGAGGAAGATTGAAGCAGACAAAGAATTTGATCATATGGAAGAACCCAGTTCTTCCAAAATGATCAAATAACTAGATGATAGATCAGAATAAAGGGAAGAAGATGAAAACCAACAAATGGTGTTTTCTTCCCCCCCCAAAAAAATAAAAATAAATTCTCTCAAAGGTCAATTAAAAACCAGCAAATGGCGGTTGACCTCTTTTTGGCTAGTTCAAATAAGGGAATTCTTTTGAATTCTAGTTGTCTTATCTAATCATGTTTTGTTCCACTTGTAGGAATGACGAGTCATCATAGCAAAAGGATTACATCATCAAGGATGGTAATTATGTCTTTTAACTTATTTAGGGTTGATTAAATGTTTCATGTGTGATTTGACTTAATTTAAAAGTAGGTATGATGAGTCATCTATTTATACATTATGATTACAAGTGTGTAATCATGAAATTGATTTGGATGGAATAAGTGGTGGCATGGTTATCATTAGTAATCATTATTACAAAAATCAAGTGAAATAAGTTGCAGAGATATTTTGAGGAAGGAGCATCGAATTAAGTTTGTGTTCCGCAGCAAAGAACAGAGAATTCAGAAGTTCCACAACTAAGAACTGAGGTTCCACAGCTAAGAACATAGGTTTCGTAGCCAAAAATGTCAATTCTGCAGCTAAGAAAAAGGGCCTGTAACCGATTCACACAAAATCAAAAGGGACAGAACTCAAGATGATATGGGGATTAAGAAGAAATCAGAACCAGAGGATGATTCCCAGCTACTCGCAGATGAAGAAGTGGCATCCATCTTTGAGCATGCAGGATGGCTAGAGTTCCTGAAGAAATTTTCAAGGCATAATGATGAATTGGTAAGAGAATTCATCATAAACCTAGAACAATCCAGAACAAAGGTGAGAAATATCTTTATTCCTTTTTCTGTAAATACTGTAAGTAATGTGTCTGGAGTGCCAATTGTGCATGTCCCACAACCTGCCAAGGGGACTTTGAAAGAACTGGTTGAAGTCTTACCGCAAGAAGGAGAAACTGAACCCCAGTACATCTATAATACAAAGAAAATCATAAAAGGGGTCAGAAGGGCCAGTTTTCCCAAACCCTTTGACAGGGTAGCGTTTTGGATAGTAAAATATTTAACCTGTGATGGTCAATTTGGGTTTGTGGGAAAAGAAGTCCTAAAAATGCTCATATATCTGAAGTATGGAGCCACAAAACTTGAGTACATAATAAACCTTCCAGGGTTTCTTTTTGATTCTATCCAGACCATGGCTCAGAGGTATTCTTGGGGTGTTGGGACAATTAGGCATCATGGTCTAATTCATTTAATATGCCAACACCATTTTCTATCAAAGAAGAATGGAGAAGAAATTTGGGACAAGTTTCTTGGCAAGTTCAAGAAAAACCCTAATATTATCAGAAGGACAATTCCAGCCCCATTCTCTCCTTCAACTAATCTGGAAATTGATGCCCCTATAGAAGAACAGAGGGAAATGGAAAGAGAAAATATACCAAAAAGAAGAAGGTCGGTGAGAAAGATCAAAACAGTAGAGCCTTTTGTACCTGTGAAGGAAATTCCTTCTTCTACAGCAGCTTCAGGGGAGCCAATATCTGTCTCTGACGGTGATAGCTCACCCAAGCAAGAGCAAGAAAGAATAGTAAGAAGAAGCTCTAGAAGGAAATTCACTACTGGGCATGTTGAACTTCCCCAGAGAAGAAAAATTCATAAGAGGTCAAGGGAAACCCCAGAGGGAAGGAGTGAGCAAGAAAGGATGGAAAAGGAAGCTGCTGATATTTTGGGTAGCATGGCCATGACTCCTCCTGAGCCAAGTCAAGCTGAAATGGACAGAGGAGAGGAGAGATTTGAAGAGTAGGATTTTCAGGAATTGGCTGAACCATCAGCATTGCCACATGAAGAAGAAGAGTTGGCATCCAGGAGAAGAAAAGGAAAATTTCCTTTGATAGAGGAAGAATGCCCAACTCCTCAAGTAATTTCAGAGGAAGAAGAAAGACAACAAGTTAAACAGGCTCTTGTTCTTGTCTAGAGCAGAGCTCATTATCAGAGAAAAAGATGAGGAATTGGATTTCCTCAAACTTAAAATTGGAACAAAGGGAAATGCTCATTGATGAGCTAATAACTCAGCTTGCAGCTAGGAATGAGGAATTATCAGCAACCAAGAATCAGCTGATAGAAAAAGAGGAAGAATTTTAGACTTCCAGAAAATAGAGTGTTGTGTCCACAGCCTCTGTACACATACTGAGTTGACCTATTTTCCACTCAAACAGCTATGGAATGACACTTGCAGGGAACTCAGAGAATCCAAAACATCAAATGAATAATTGAATACCGAGATGGAATAAGAGATGAAGGCAAGAAAAGAATGGGAAGAAAAGTTTTATAAGGAGGAAGGAAATAAATATAAATGTCTTACAAAAATTCATATGGTCTGTATTATGAGTGAAAAATTTCTTGCCTGCAGGAGGCCCTCTCCTACATATAGTGTGTTTTTAGCATAGCAGTTCATTCGCTGGCAGTTGTCAAGAATTGCATGTGGGCTTCCACATGAACTAAAGATGAATCTGAATTCATGGTAGCTTACTCTCTCTCCAGCCCTGAGCAGAAAAATCTTTTGTGTGAATTTTATCTTTGCAATTTTATACTAGAGAAAAACACAGGATTTATGATCAATTTGTATGTAGGGGAGCCCCAACTCAATGCATTTGTCTCTATTTTTTAAAACCAAATTACATGGAAGGAAAGGGAATCTGAATTTTTATTGAAAGCTAGCTCAACAGGTCTTTGTATGAGAGCTCATTATGGTAAACCCTCTGCCTTCCTCACACATTTTAGAACTCATGCCTTTGATGAGAGATTCAAGACACACTATCTTGCCATTCTGCAAAAGATTATTGATTCCTTCACCTCCTATGAGGAGGAAAATTTTGAAGATATTTATGAAGGATGCTAAAAGAGGTGGGAACTCCTTACTGTTTCCTTGAGAAGAAGGGAAGTAATTTCCCCTACAAATCTGATATGGAGTTTAGAAAGGGAAAAAGCATTATGCACAATAATTCCCCAAGTCAATGAAACCTACGGAAAATATGGATGGGAATGTGAACAAGGCCCCCTCTACTTCTCACCCCCATGTCTCCTTGGAAAAAACAGAGAACCTCAAGACCCTACTGAATTCGAATAGTGGGAGAGGAAAATAGAAGGAGGATCAGGGTACAGTACATCTAAGTTTAAGCATTGGAAAATCTAATTTCAGCCATTTGATCTGAGCAATCAAATGGAATGTATAACTTATAACCAAAATATTAAAGAATGAAGTTTGTAAAGGGACTTACAAACAAGTAAGTTTGGGGGAAATGATGAGGCCAGAATATGTCTGATTAATGTATAATATATGATCTCATCTTACTCTCCTTTTTATTAAGTTTGATTGCATTGTGTGACTTTTAGTTGATCTGATATGAGTTAGGATGTAATTGTTTATCTTTTGATTGATTGTGATTCTAATGTTAAAAGCTCTAGAATTCCTGACAAAGTGTGTGTTTTAAATTTAGTTTTGTAATAAGGTAGGTCTAATTAGTCAAGGAAATGAAGCGGGAAGCATTCAGTATGTTTTTAGCAACATCTGTTCCCACACAACTTAGTTTTGGAACTTCCAAGATAGTTCCAAAATTCCATCACACAGTCATAATCTAGTTCTTAGTTGTAATTCCACCATTGTGGCAGCTAAGGTCACTCTGACCCCTTCATATGCATATTTATTTTTTAGGTATTTGATGCTTCGTATGGGGTTTTGCAAGTATATTTTCATCACAAATTTACAATGACATAAGCAAAGGTATTTCAACAATCATGCGACAAAGATAAAAATATTACGAAGATCTAGCGACACTGTCAGATTTAAATTTTGAGCTTTTCTGTAGACCATATTGCCCATATTGCAGAATAGGGCACCCAAAGGCACCCTAGTCTAGCCGAAACTTCACGTTTTATAATTTCTTGGGCTATATCATCATACTCTGCTTTGCCCGCACATCAGCCTATTCAAGTCCAACAGACAACGAGGTAAGTCATTTTTAGGTTAGTATCTTATCCTTGTTTTTTAAATTATTTCATTTAATTTAAATGTCAAATAAAATTATTTAGCATTTACATTTCACTTCATATCAGTTATTTCATTATTGTTACTACTTTAGATTAACTTAAAATAATAGTAAAATTTCCTTATTTTAGTTAATTAGGATAGAGCTAGAAAGAGGAGAGAGAAAACATCATTTATTTTCACATTCAAAACCTTTTCAAAAAAGTGTCAGGATTGTTTCTTACAGTCATGTATTAGTGTTTACAGGGTTTCCTGATTGATATTTTTCTTAGATAAGGTCATACGACATTTTTCTTCATTTATTTACAAGTTTCTAAAAAATGGCAAATTCAGACAAGTAGCTCAACAATCCAAGTTCAAAAACCATCTCCAAAACTCAAACATATAAGGAAAAAATCCATACCTAATCCCCTATATAAATGGAAACACTCGAAGATGTCAGAACCCCTAACTAGCGAACTGGATTTAATTGGTGTCCATCTTTCTGGAGCTACCGATCATAAATGCACCCAATTGACCTTGCCACCCAATGACCGGAGGCCTACAAAACCCGCATGGAAAACTATATTTCAAGATGATTATATCCAAACTAAGGGCTGATAGTGATTGTCACGAGGAAATCCTAAAAGTATGCGAAAGTCAAAATCCATTTCTACACCTAGGGCTAAAACTTCAGGTCAAAACCAAATTGTATTTTAAACTTTCAGTAGATGTCTAAAGATGAGAACCAGTCCACTGCAATCATAATTTGTGAAAAAAATGGGGACAAAAAAACATTCAAGGAACAACCCAGGGTTCAATGAAACACTTCATGTGACAAGGAACATGGTACAAGTTTAATTTTCTCATTTAAGGGTTCATAGTGATGTTTTGCGCCTCACTAAAAATAGGTTTTATTAAGATTTCACAACATCATCAAGAAGTAGTTTTTACTAAGTTTCATGTTTAACCTTCCAACTGCGTGGTTTCTGTAACCAAAAATAATATCATAATTTTTCCAACCATCTTACGAGGTAAACGAGAGTAGTGTTTACATTCATAGATACTTGTCTAGTAGCGTACAAAAGGAGGTAAAATTTTCTATAGGATAACATGTTTCATTTAATTCACCTAAAAAAATTCTTCTTCTCTAGTTTGATTTACATCTCCAATAATATTAGGAAAACTAGAAATTTTAAAACCCATGCAAGTTAGGGTAAGATGACCATGTCTGGTAGTAGTTGAACCAGGGTACATTGGGCTCCAAGTAGTCCATATTTACAATCCACGAGACTATGATTTGTTAAGGCATTTTGTCAAGAAAATATTGTTCCTTCATTCCATTCCACAAAACGACAACAAGTGTAACTAACACCTTTTAAAACATTGAGATGAAAACACCAAGAAAAATTGATAAGGCAAGCATTCTCCTTCCACACTGATCTCCAAGGAAACAATTCCAGAACCATGCCAAGAGCATGTGCTGTGAGTAGGATTTTCATCAAAAAGTTCATGAGTGTTGTGCTTACCTCCACACCCAGTTCCAAAGCTCCTATTTTGACACATAATGTGAGAATGGTTGATAAAGGGTGTGGAGGTTGTCTTCATACTCATCGGTTGCATTTGTTTAAGAATCTCAAAATATTTTTCTAACAAGATCATTATGTGCATATCCCACAATCATGAAATTATGATAAATCATTTCAACAAACAATTCTCATACATTAAGCATGCCTCCACATTTTGAAACCATCTATAATAGTGCACTTGCAACTGTAGCAACTAGAAAAGCCTTATTTCCATGATATTTTCAATAATTTCATTTTGTGCACATCCAACAATAAATATTGTCTAGGGAAACCACATTCTTTCAGGCATTTTAGTAAATAATTCATAGTCCTTGCACATGGGCATGATAATATTATATGTGTCATCCCATTATTTTTTAAACAATCCATGCATGCCTCCCCAACAACAAAAAAACAAAAAAAGAAAAAGAAAAAAATGATGCTAATGTTATCTCCTGCCAACACAACTCACAGCTACAAAAATTACGACTAGAGGGAGAGAAAAAATGGTGTTGGTGCAAGTTGTGGTGTTTGGATTTACACATGTCAATTTCCATTTACTTGAAGTTCTCCAAGGAATTTTCAACAAATCCATCTTCTTCCTATCATGCAACAAATTAGAAATTAGGACAATCCCCTTATAATATTCCCAAAAAAATTTATGAGGAAGACACTAAAAAATTCCTCGTGACAGTCCCTTGTCTGAGCTTGGAAAAACCATCTTCTCCATTTAACCACACAATTCCCCAAGAATGGACAAATTTCTGGCATGTTGTTAGCAAACCTTCAGGGATTTGATCAAGGTCCAAGTATTGGTGGTTGGAGAAGAATCTAGACACAATAAGTAAATGCTTTATAAAATAAACATTCACAAAATTTTCCCTTATTAAAAAAATAGTAACTGCAAACTATCCTTCTCAAAATCAACCGACTTCCCTTTGCAATATGGAGCATAAAATTCTTGTTAAGCTTATAACTTCAAGCAATGTCCTTTTTTGCACACGAAGGGTGGATACTGGCAGGGCCTTATAACAAAATCAAATTGTGCAAGACTTGCAAAAACAATTCCCTCACACTAGGAAGCTTCCACACCAACCCAAGGAAAAAGAATGCGAAAAAATCCTCTGACGAAAAATTCCCAAAAGCCAAAAATTCTAGAATCCTCTCGCATGCAATCTCACATTACCCAAATTTTTCATTAATTCTTTCCTTGAAAAGAGGTTGGCCCAAGCTCCAAAAATTTGGAGGATTTTAGAATATTAATTCATCATTTATATTTATATGAATTCTATTCTATTATTTAATTTCATGATTTATTTATTATTTAAAATTTTTTCCTTAATCCAAAACCAGAACGACTCCTATTAAGGCACTTACTTTATCAATTAATTATCTTCATTTGAAACTTATCGTTATCCGTGATAAAAATTGGATAGATCACGTTAAACGTTACCCCACACGGGCCCAAAGACTCCTACATACATACATAATAACGCACATCATACATATTATATTATAATCTTATATATATAGATAATACTATCATAATACTCTATCTATGTATATATTATACATCCAACATAAATCATACTACACACACCCCCAAATATATATAGATATGTGTATCTATATATCTATTCTATCAATACATTACATATAGATATATATTATACATACATACATACATATATATATATATATATATATATATAGTTATCATATATATAGTATATGATATATATAAACCCACACCCCACACACCCATCTATATATATACATATATACATATATATATAATCATTCCATATCTAATATATATATACAGATCTACTACATATATATATATCATTTTAATATCTATCTATACATACACACAACACACATATATATACATCTATATACACACACATATATATATAATATATATTATATATATATATATGTTATGTAACAGCACCCACACACACATATACATATACATATACATATATTATAATATATGATATATATATATATACACACTACATCCTCATATATTTATATAGATACACATACATACATACATACAGATATTTATAGATATACATACAACTACATATATAATATCTATATATATATATATCTGTGTGTGTGTGTGTGTGTATATAATATTATATATATATATATATATATTTATATATACAACATATATACTATATACACATATATATATATAGATATAACATACCTATATACATAATATATATATATATATATATATAGATATACCATACATACATCCATATATACACACCACACACACACAGACCACACCACACTTATATAGATCGTATATAATACACACCACACACACATAACAACACACACCAATAATTTATATATTATTATATATATATCTATTCTATAATATATATATATATATATACATATACATACTATACCTATCATATACATATACCTATGTGTGTGTGTGTGTTGTGTGTGTGTGGTGTGGTTGTGTGTGTGTTGTGTGTGTGTGACATATACATACACACACACACCACCACACACACAACACACCACACACACACACACACACACATTATATATATCAGAAAGAGACTTCAAGGGTTTCAAAAGGGTTAGTCCGCCAAAAGGGTTATTGCTATTTTTTAATTTACCAGCACTCCAAACGTGGCCAAAACAACAACCCGACACGAGCCCATAATTTAATGACCTTCTCGCGGTCCTTGGGAAAGGATTTTAATTGCTACTAAATGAAAACCTGGCAAGAGTTATCCAAATCTCCATGGCATATGGGGCTTGCAAAACAACATGGGAATTTTTCAAAAATCCATGTAAACCGTTAAAGCCGAAGGAATGAAATTTTTTTCTACAAAATTGAGGGTGCACTACAAGAAACCAACCGATACAGTCTCCTTTATTTTTACATGAGAAGTGTAGAAAATTTTTCATTATTTATTTCTTGTGTCTCGATGATCATGTGGAAAGTTATTTAGTATGAAAGCAATCATATCCTGCTCATCCCTTAGTTTCTCAACTACTTTCAATTGAGCACAAATACTCTTCAATTGAAACAAAAATTCACAAATGCACTCACGCTCCTACATTTTAGTGGAAAAAACAATCTTCAAATACAGTATACCCTACCGACTTCTGAAGCCTACTAGTTTGAAGTTAAACTATTCCACAATTTTGAAGTTGCCATTACATTTCTAACTTTTGGAACTAAATGGTCAAGAACATAGAGTTTAAGGAACATCAAATATTCCCTATGATGTACATCAAATTCATTAGTTTCCACTTCATCATCAGGTTGTGAATCTTTACCATTTATTATTTGATCAATATTTCTAAATTCACTCATTGTAAGTATCTTATGACTCCAAAGACTGAATTCTTCCAGTTCACTTATGGTTGCTAGGTAGTAACAAATGTTGAATGCTATACATTTTGACCTAGTTTTTCACTAGAAAAAAGAATTAGAAAAACTATAAAGGTTATTACAATTTTTTTTTTTCAAAATTAAGTTTTCTATAAATGATTATAAAACTAAAAAATTATCTTAAAACTTCATTATCTTCTTCACTCAATACGATTTCACTTGTTTATGACAGTAGTATGACATCCTCCTTCACCCAATTAGTGTCATTATATAATATTGAAAACACAATATTTCTACTTTCTTTCTTTATACTTTCTTCCTCTCTGACATATCAAAATATTATAAAACAAATGTTTCCCCATGACCTTATTTAGAGGTGCAGTTTCCAACAATTGTGCCAAGTCTTTTTTGTGCCTCACACCTTTCTTGTAATAAAACACATTTATCGTAGGATTTACCAATAATTTAATGTTCCTAACACTAATAATTACACTCCTCTCTAATATATGTTGGTCCGAAAATCTGTCGCGCGGACAGATCTATGGATAGACGAGCCAACTTTGTTTTGGCATAGGGGCTTAGCCCTCTTTGAGACAAACAGCAAAGCGAAACTGGTTTATTGCTAACTTCGACTACAGGGAACCTATGTCAGTCTCACAGATTCTGCTTCGGGGGTTGGGATCTCCATCCCAGAGAGCGTCTAGGCTTGCGAAGAGAAAGGACTAAAAGAATAGAAGAGCAAGAACAGATCCGAATAAGAAAAGAAATGAGTTCCAAAGCGAGGGTCAGAAGATCTATGCTTTTGGGCTTTGTAGTAAACGAGCCAACCTACTTGCATAATAAACAAGCAATCCTGATAAAAAATGACGGAAAATAAATCTAATCTACAGATCAAACACCTATACTACAGAAATCTAACGTAAGAAGATCTATGTATAACACCGCTAGTGATCACAAAGTCGAAAGTAATGGTATTTACTTCTTTTCTTCTCTGTTACAAGAAAGCCTCAATTCTTCTCTCCTCACTTCTATTCTATATCTGAAAAATCACCAGGGGGCGAATACCCAAGTATTCTTGTATTTAATAGAAGAGATAGAGAGAGAAGGCAAATGGAGCCAACCACTTATCTACAAGATTTTCAAAATTCCAAAGTCATGTTGACCTTAACAACTTGGATGTGACATCACCCCATGTGCAACATGGTGATGTCATCCTTTGTGCCAACACCTTTTTAGACATTCAGAAAAGAAAGTCCGAG